>PVLC010001828.1:37606-56958 GCA_004027655.1 Graphiurus murinus | reverse complement strand
AAAACAAAAATTTTAAAAAATGAAAAAGAAAAAGAAGTAGGGATATAGCCCAGAGGTAGAATGCTTCTGGGTTCCATCCCTAGTGGAAGGAAAGAAGGAAGGAAGGAAGGAAGGAAGGAAGGAAGGAAGGAAGGAAGGAAGGAAGGAAGGAAGGAAGGAGAAGAGAAAGAAAGAAAAGAAGAAAGGAAGGAAGGAAGAAAGAGGAGAGTGAGTCAGACTGAAACTCAGCACCTTGGAAGCTGCATAATAGAAAAGAAAATATAAACCGGGCATGTTGGTGCACGCTTGTAATCCCAGTACTTGGGAGTCTGAGACCATAGGATCCGGGTTCACGGCCAGCCTCAGCTACTTAGTGAGGCCCTCTGCAACTTAGTGAGACCCTGTTTCAAAATAAAGAATAAAAAATAAGCCGGGAGTGGTGGCGCACGCTTGTAATCCCAGCATTCGGGATGCTGAGACCGGAGGATCTGGGTTCTCGGCCAGCCTCAGCTACCTAGTGAGGCACTCTGCAACTTAGTGAGACTCGGTTTCAAAATAAAGAATAAAAAAATAGGACTTGGGGGTATAGCTCGGAGGTAGAACGCCTCTGAGTTCAATCCCCAGTACCGCAAAAAAAAAAAAAAAAAAAAAAAGAATAAAAGATAGGGCTGGGGGTGTAGCTTGGAGGTAGAATGCCCCTGGGTTCAATCCCCAGTACCGCAAAAAAAATAAAATAAAATAAAAAAAATATATATATATATGTATATATATATATATATATATATATTTTTTTTTTTTAGCAAAACCCTTTTGGAATGTCCATTTGGAGCATTCAGCCGCAGCATGGGATGTTAGCAGGAATTGGATGTCCTTTTGGGGGGTGGTGCTGGGGATGGAACTCAGGGCCTCGTGCATGCTGGGCAAGCACTCTACCACTGAGCTACACCCCCAGCCCGGGCTCCTTTTATTACCCCAGCTTCCTCCCCACTGATCCCAGCGTTGGTCTCCTGCAAGCTAATTTGCTGCATTAAGTCATTTCTCCTGCCTTTCTCCCTTCTACAGAAAACAAAAGCCAGCAAGCTTTGAAGTGGAGACTTGTTTATGAATCCAAGACCGTTTTTTTCCCCCCAGAACATTTTTGGGCCTTTGCAGATTATTATTTTAACATTTCTCCTTGAACATTTGCTCCATATTTGGGCAAAGCAAGAGCTGAGACGCCTTTTATTTGTTTTTCTCATAAGAAGCAGCAGCATCTTGCGGAAGACGAAGGGTTCCCAGGCCCAGGTGGCCTCTGATAAACCCCAGGTTCACAAACAAAAGGCTGGACTGGACTAGAAATGCCAGCCCATAAAAATTCTTGGAGGAGAGCCCTCCCCCCTGCTTGGCAGTTCCTGGTCTCTGGGACCCAAGATAAGCATCTGACCAAACAATCAGCTAGTCAGAGCCCAGAAGACATCAAACTCCAGTCCCATTTTATAGAGGGGACACTGAGGTCCAGGGGGTCCAGAGCACAGAATTGTTCCCTCAACTCTTTCTTTCTTCTTTTCTTTTTGGTGGTGATACTGGATATTGAACCTAGAGTCATTTGACCTCTGAGCTATACCCCCAGCCCTATTTTTTATTTTGAAGGAGGGTCTCATTAAGTTGCGGAGGGCCTTACTAAGTTGCTGAGGCTGTCCTTCATCCTGTGATCCTCTTGCCTCAGCCTCCCAAGTACTGAGATTTACAAGCGTGTGCCACCATGCCCAGCTCCTCTCAATTTTTTTCTTTTAGTTGCTGTGCTGGCATCAAACCCAGAGCCAGAGCTACTCCAGTCCTTCCCCATACTGGGGATGGAACCCAGCGGCATTCTACCTCCAAGCTACACCCCCAATCCTATTTTTTATTCTTTGTTTTGAAACTGGGTCTCACTAAGTTGCAGAGAACCTCACTAAGTAGCTGAGGCTGGCTGCAAACCCGGATCCTCTGGTTTCAGCTTCCCAAGTACTGGTATTACAAGCGTGCGCCACCACACCCGGCTCCCCCTACATTTTTACTTTGAAAAATTTCAAATCTATAAAAACATTCCAAGAGGCCAGACAAGATGGTGCATGCCTGTAATTACAGTACTTGGGAGGTGGAGATAGGAGGACCTCATCAACTTAGTGAGACCCTGTTTCAAAGTAAAAAAAAAAAAAAAAAAATTAAGCCAGGCGTGGTGGTGCATGCTTGAAATCCCAGTATTTGGGAGGTTGAGACAGGAGGATCGCAGGTTAGCAGCCAGCCTCAGCTACTTAGTGAGGCCCTCCGCCACTTAGTGAGACCCTGTTTCCAAATAAAGAATGAATAAAAGGGGTGGGGATATAGCTTGGAGGTAGAATGCCCCTGGTTCAATCCCCAGTACTGAAAAAAATAGATAGATAGATAGATAGATAGATAGATGGATGAATAAAATAGGGCTGGAGGAGCCTGGTATGTAGGGGACTAAGACAGGAGGATCATAATTTTGAAGCCAGCCTCTGGAATTTAGCAAGGCTTTCAGCAACTTTGTGAGACCCTGTTTCCAAATAAAAAATAAAATAGGGCTGGGGATATAGCTCAGAGGTAGAATGTCCCTCAGTTCCAACCAAGCACCATACACACACACACACACACACACACACACACACACACACACACACACAAGGCCTTCCGGGTAGAATGCCACTGAGTTCAATCCCTAGTACCAAAAAACACCACAACAAAACAACAAACCATTTCAAGAACTGCGCGCTGCACACGCATACTGATTCATTATGCTCCGCTGGCCCCATCCTTGCTGCATCGCTCACCCACACGTGTGGTGACATCTCACCCACATGACTCCAGCACGAGTCCCCTTTTACATAAACGCACGGCAATCATCGTTCTCCAGAAATTCAGCATCTAATCACTATTATCATCTCACCCGCGTTCCATAGTTCAAATTTCTCTCTCTGCTCTGCTAACTATAGTAGCGCCAGGTATTACTTGCTGCTTGTTTTTATCTAGGAATTCATCAAGAGTCCCTTGGTGTGTTTAGTTGTTTCACCGCCTCCGTCTCCAACAGCCCTCCCTTTCCGTGTCCTGCTTTGGTCTTTCATGACACTAAGGGGTTTTGTTTGTTTGTTTGTTTTTTGTGGGTTTTTTTTTCTGTTTTGTTTTTGGTATTGAGGATTGAACTCGGGGTCAGTCTACCTCTAAGCTATAACTCCGGCCCTTTTTTTTTTTTCTTTTTTTTTTGTGGTACTGGGGATTGAACCCAGGGGCATTCTACCTCCGGGCTATGCCTCAGTCCTATTTTTTATTCTTTATTTTGAAACAGGATCTCACTAAGTTGGGGAGAGCCTCACTAAGTACCTGAGGCTGGCCTTGAACCCGGATCCTCCGGTCTCAGCCTCCCAAATACTGGGATTACAAGTGTGCGCCACCACACCCAGCTTCCAGACCTTTTTATTTTGAAATAGAGTCTCAGTAAGTTGTTGAGGCTGGCCTCAAACCTGCAATCCTCCTGTCTCAGCCTCTCAAGTGCTGGGATTGCAGGCGTGTACCATCTGAGCCAGATATAGTGGCACACGCCTGTAATCTCAGTTCTTGGGAAACTGAGACAGGAGGATCACAGGCTTAAAGATTAAGAAGTTTTTTTCCCCTCTCCTCCCTCTTTTTTTTTTTTGAGGGGACTGGGGATTGAACCCAGGGACATTCTACCTCCAAGCTCCTCCCCTTCCCAGCCCTTTTTATTTTTTGTTTTGAAACAGGGTCTTATTAGTGCTGAGAGTCTCACTACTTTGCTGAGACTGTCCTCGAACCTGCAATCCTTCTGTCTCAGCCTCCCAAGTACTGGGATGGGCGGTGTGCATCACCACACAGGACTAGAAGGCCAAGCTCTTTATTTTATTTATTTATTTTTTTGTGGTACTGGGGATTGAACTCAGGGGCATTCTACCTCCAAGCTACACCCCCAGCCCTATTTTTTATTCTTTATTTTGAAACAGGGTCTCACTAAGTTGCGGAGGGCCTCACTAGGTAGCTGAGGCTGGCTGTGAACCCGGATCCTCCGGTCTCAGCCTCCAAAATGCTGGGATTACAAGCGTGCGCCACCACGCCCAGCGGTCAAGCTCTTTAAATGTGCCCTTTGCAACTGGAGTGTTATTTGCTTCTAGACTCTTTGAGGTAAAAAGTTGTTCTTTTTTTATATATGATATTACTAATTAAAAATAAAAATGAAAACAGCACAGAGTCCTCCTTCCTCCACTTTAAATCTCCCTCTTCCTACAGTGAGAAGCAGCTCTAGGTACCCAGGATGCTCACTGCCTGCCCTCCCCATGCCATTATTTTGTTTTTTTGTGTGTGTACTGGGGATTGAACCCAGAGGCATTCTACCTTTGACCTACACCCCCAGCCTGATTTTATTCTTTTTTTTTTTTTTTTTTTTTTTTTTTTTTTTTTTTTTTTGCGGTACTGGGGATTGAACTCAGGGGCATTCTACCTCCGAGCTACACCCCCAGCCCTATTTTTTTAATTCTTTATTTTGAAACCGAGTCTCACTAAGTTGCGGAGTGCCTCACTAGGTAGCTGAGGCTGGCCGCGAACCTGGATCCTCCGGTCTCAGGCTCCCGGATGCTGGGATTACAAGCGTGCACCACCACGCCCAGCTCTGATTTTATTCTTATTTGGAAACAGGTGTCGCTAGGTTGATGAGAGCCTCACTACTTGCTGAGGCTGTCCTCGAACCCGTGATCCTCCTGTCTCAGCCTCCCAAGTACTGGGATCACAAGCGTGCACCACCACGCCTGGCCAATTTCTGGGATTTTGTTCTTGGAGTTTTCTCCCCCAAGGGTGACAACAGGACAACCTGTTCCAAACCTGCTGAGA
Organism: Graphiurus murinus; assembly: GCA_004027655.1. Lineage (NCBI taxonomy): Eukaryota > Metazoa > Chordata > Mammalia > Rodentia > Gliridae > Graphiurus > Graphiurus murinus. The sequence goes on along the minus strand of PVLC010001828.1, from coordinate 52,107 downwards.
CACGCTTTTTCTGTGAGTAGTTATGTCACCCGAGCCCTCCACAAAGTCATTGGTTTCTGTTCACTTAATTTCCCCCCCTACCCTGCTGACTCGTGTCAAATGTAAAATTAATTTAAGATGTGTTGGGAGATGTGTGCAGATTCCTGATACTGGAAGAAATCATCCAAGCCAGGGGAGGGCCCCATTACATTTTCAAACTCCCTAGACATACACTGTAAGAAGTTAGTCATTAAGATGTTCACAAATCTCTATCTACATGAAGTTTGGGAGGCGTGTTATCTTTAATCCATTTATATATGCTTTAGGGGATGGATCCAACTTTATTTGCTTTAACAGTTTTTTCTCCAATTTGAAGAATGGGAATAACAGTCCCTTTCCTTCCCCTTATCAGGAAACAGAAAGCATCTCTGGGCTGGCCTGGTGAGTGCCTGGCTCTCCTCGGCCTTCCTGGGTCTTGGTCTTGCACGTGAACCAAAAGAGTCACACTACCAGTCTGCGGGATACACACAGACCCAACACTTCGTCTTCCCAGGAGGCAGTTTTACCAGTGACTGGCACACTGCAGGAATTAGCGCCCGCATTTTACAGCGTGGAAACGGAGCCCCAGGAAGGGTGGGCTGCCCCAAGGTCTCATTAAGCAATAGCCACCGGATGACGGGGGAAAGCGGCGCCTCGGCCTCAGCACGCAGTAGCGCAGGATGGATTGGTGCGCGGTGCCACCCAGCTGCCAGGGGAGCCCGGGGCGGAGCCGTATGCAAATAGCCAGCGAGAAGGACGCGGATTGGCCGGCGCGGGCGGGGGCGGGGCGCGCCCAGGGCCCGCGGTGGACAGGTGAGCTGGGCGGAGAGGCCAGGTACCCGCGCTCGCAGCTGGACCCCGGTGATGCCTCCGCTCTGGGCCCTGCTGGCCCTTGGCTGCCTGCAGCTTGGCTGGAGTAAGCAAGGGCTGAGAGGAGAGGACTGGGCCGTGTCCAGGGAGGGCGTGGGCCGCCTGGATCCTGACCCTCCCTGGAAGGCCGCAGAGGAGCCTGGAAGGGAAGCGGCACTGGGGACTTCATTAGTTCATCCCAGGACTAGGCACTGATTCCCGGCGCCGGGTATTATTATCTCTGTTAGCCAACTTTTAGAAGTTTTCTCTGGTGAGAATTCCGAGGCTCATCGTTGGATACAGCCCTCAGATGGGCGCATTGGGAGGTGTTGGGGCTGCGGGAGAGCAGAGCGGAGAGACCAGACCCAGATTTAGGCCTTAGGGGAGATGGAGAGGCGCTTCCCTCCAAGGAAACCGCGCGGGCAAGTTCGGGGAGCTGGAGAGCCTGCAGTGCGGGCAGGCGCACATGGAGGGGTGGGGCTCCGGACCTCCAGCCTTTCCAGGGAGGCTGGACTGCGGAGTGGGGCCAGGCAAGGTCCCCGGAGGGAGCGCGAGGGGATCACATTAGAGTAGTGGGGGCTTGTGACTAGCTTCCAGGTGAGAGGTCAGGATGGAGAGGAGATGGGCTCTTGCGTGGAGAAATGCTTCGGAGGCACAGTCGGGTCCCTGGTGACTGAACGTCTGCGGGGGAGAGGGAGGGCGCCAGGATGACTGACAGGGTGGGGAGGGAGCACTGCTGTGTCTGAGACAAGTTAACCCCTGGAGCACAGCAGGTGCTCCTCAATGCATGCAGGGGTGGGGGCAGTGCCCGTGGGTGTGGGCAGTTCTGCCGGGGGTCAGCTCCCATGCCCATCACCTCCTCCAGCTGTGAACCTCCAGCCCCAACTGGCCAGCGTGACCTTTGCCACCAACAACCCCACACTCACCACCGTGGCCTTGGAGAAGCCTCTGTGCATGTTTGACAGCTCAGAGCCGCTGGCTGGCACCTTTGAGGTCTACCTGTATGTCATGGTGGACTCAGGTAAGGGCCCTGCTTCCCTCCACTACTCCTGTCCCCAGGGAGACATGCTCAATCGCTGTAGTAGTTTAACGGAACTCCCCTGCGCTCTGCGCCAACGTGCGCTGGCATCCACTGTGGGCCGACCCTGGGTGACTGCAGTCACAGACCTGCCCCTGCCCCAGCATCCAGTCCAGTGGGGGAAGTAATCGCAGCACCAATCGCTGAGTACCTATATGGTACTGGTTGCTGAGTACCTGCACAGTACCAGTTGCTTCGCACACCTTAGCAATAATACTCCAAGCAGTTTGCAAGGTAACTATTAGAGAGCAGGGAATCGAGGCCCAGGAGGGTGGGATAAGTCACCGGAGCTCCCAGAGCTGGAGAGTAAAGTCAGATCTCTCTGGCCTCAAGCCCAAGTCCTCACTAAGGCTCATTCACTAAGGTGGTTCAAGATTGATTATGTGAGCTGGATGTGGTGGCACACACTTGTAATCCCAGTACTTGGGAGGCTGAGACTGGAGGATCTGGGTTCCCAGCCAGCCTCAGCTACTTAGTGAGGCCCTCTGCAACTTAGTGAGACCCTGTTTCAAAATAAAGAATAAAAAATAGGGCTGGGGGTGTAGCTCAGAGGTAGAATGCCCCTGGGTTCAATCCCCAGTACCGCAAAAAAAAAAAAAAAAAAAAAAAACCCACTCAAAAATAAAACAAACAAACAAACAAACAAATGACTGGTTATGTGCAGTCAGGTGCTGTGGCTCACACCTCTAATCCCAGTACTTGGGAAGCTGAGACAGGAGGATTGCAGGGTTGGGGCCAGCAAGTGGTAATTTATTGAGACCCTGTTTCAAAATAAAAATAAAGAGGACTGGGGGGTATAGCTCCAAGATAGAATGCCCTTAGGTTCAATTCCCCAGTAACACACACACACACACACACACACACACACACACACACACACACTGCTTTTGCACAAAGTGAAGCCCAGTACATGGACTTGCTTAGACCTGCTCCCTAGGCCGTTCCTGGCAGGAATCCGGGGCTTCCGGAGGAAGGAACCAGGGGCACCGTCTCACCTATCTAGCAACCTGTCCTTTACAACTCATTCAGCGTCCTTGTTTTGTTCTTTCAGAAAGCACTTATTGACCACTTACTGTGTCCAGTCTGTGGGCACTAGGGGTATTCTTTACCATCTCATAAAAGAGAAGACTGGGAGCCAGGCGTGGAGGTACACGCTTGTAATCCCAGTACTTGGGAGTCTGAGACAGGAGGATCGCAAGTTCATGGCCAGCCTCAGCTACTTAGTGAGGCCCTCTGCAACTTAGTGAGACCGTGTTTCAAAATAAAGAATAAAAATTAGGGCTGGGGGTATAGCCCGGAGGTAGAATGCCCCTGGGTTCCATCCCCAATACCACACACACGCGCGCACACACACACACACACACACACACACACACACAGGATGAGAGAGAAGAGAGAAGACTGGGGTTCAGAGAGGTAGAATGAGCTGTTCAAGGTCACCCAGCTAGTATGGAAGAGATCTGGGACCCAACATGTTTTATCTGAGAGAATCCAGGGTTCTCACTGACAGATATCAAAGGTCTGTTGGGGTGGGGGTGGGGTTATAGGAATATTCCAAGATAAGGCAGGTGAGAGCGAGAGACAGTGTCGGAAGCCAGGGAGTTGGTTGCTCCTTGTCCGACTCCCCCATCCCATCGGCAGGGCAGGGACAGAGCTTGCCACCTACCTGTGACTCAGTGTCTAGCACAGGGCTGGGACGGGGAGGAGGGGAATGACCGAGTGATACCAAGCTCCAGTGGCCAGGATCCTCACTGCCGGCACCCTCTGCAGCCAGCTCCAGGAACGCCTCCGTGCAGGACAGCAGCAAGACCCCGCTGAGCTCCACCTTCCAGCAGACCCAGGGGGGGAGGACAGGCCCCTACAAGGCTGCGGCCTTTGACCTGACCCCTTGCAGTGACCTGCCCAGCCTGGATGCCGTCGGGGACGTGAGCCAGGCCTCGGAGATCCTGCACGCATACCTGGTCAGGGTGGGTGACAACGGCACGTGCCTGTGGGACCCCAACTTCCAGGGCCTCTGCAACCCACCGCTGTTGGCGGCCACGGAGTACAGGTGGGTGTGAGCAGCCGTGGGGGATGACCTAAGGGCAGGGGGGGGGAGGGGTGCACCTCTCCGGAGCGTAGGTGCTGGGACCATCCGGGTCTCAGGCAGGGTGACTTCCCAAGGCCCCTATCCGGCCTTCTGCTCTGCAATCAAGAAATTAAGAACCCTGCCGGGCACGGCGGCCTGTAATTACAGCCCTTGGGAGGTTAAGACAGGAGGATTGCAGGTTTGAGGTCAGTCTCAGCATTTTAGCAAGACCTTGTTTCAAAATTTAAAAAAGGGCTGGGGTGTAGCTTGGAGGTAGAACACCCCTGAGTTTGATCCCTAGTAGAGAGAGAAAGAGAAAGAGAGAGAGAGAGAGAGAGAGAGAGAGAGAGAGAGAGAATGTAAAAAGAAATTAAGAACCTTGAAGATGTGTGTGTGTGTGTGTGTGTGTGTGTGTGTGTGTGTGTGTGTTTTCCAGGGGATTAAACCCAAGGATATTCTACCTCTGAGCTATATCCCTAGCCCTTTTTAAAATTTTTTTAAAAATAGAATTTCGAAAAAGGGTCTTATAGGTTACAGCTCCTCCTGTCTCAGCCTCCCAAATCATGGGAGGTTGTGTGTGCAACATTGTACCCAGCTTGAAGTTCTTAATTTTTGAACAAGGGGCCACGTTTTTGCTTTGCACTGGTCCCCACAAATGATGCGGCTGGCCCTGGCTCATCACTGTATGGAAGTCACCCACACAGACCCCTTTGTTTTGCAGGGGAGGGAACTGTGGTCCAGAGAGGGAGGGTTGCCTAGCAACAAGCCGCAGGCCAGCCTGAACAACCGCCCTGGGGAAGGCCCTTCCCTCCACACGAGCATCCTCTGCTTTTCCTGCCTCCTTCCTTCTCTTGCCCTCCCTCGCCACAGTGGAAACCATTCATTTCCGTGCACGTTTCCTGAGCTCAGGGCTCAGTCTCCACCCATGGCAGGGAGGAGGAGGGGGGTCTGACCTGGTGCCAAAGCCTTGGGCTACACCCTCTCCAGTTGCCATGGAGATACCTAGGATGGGGACTCTGACCATTGCCCACCTGCCATCCTTGTAGAGGGCTGCCCCCTGCCTTGGCCTCAGCCACTGGGCAGGGCAGGGGTCCCTGCTGCCGTCTTCCCTGCCCCACGCCTGCATCTCTGAATGTGTCTTTCATGTGGGAATACTTCTCCCCCTTCTCGATCGCCAAGACAGCCCCTCTGGCTTTACACACAAGCCACCCTCTCTTGGGGCCCCAACTCTGGAATTCTGACCTTAAAACAGATATGGGGGTTATGCAGTGTGCACATATTTTAAGGGTCTTTGTTGTTTTTTTTGGGGGGGGTGTTCTTCTGTTTGTTTGGTGGTGGTGCCGGAGCCCAGGGTCTCCTGCGTGCTAAGTAAGTGTCCTTCCACTGAGCTCCACACTTGCCCATAGAGTCTGTGTGTGTGTGTGTGTGTGTGTGTGTGTGTGTGTGTGTGTTACTTTTTGAACCCAGAGACATTCTGCCTCTGAGCTACACTGCCAGCCCTATTTTTTTTTTTGTTGTTGTTGTTTTTTGAAACAGGGTCTTGCTAAGTTGCTGAGAGCCTTGCTAAGTTGCAGAGGCTGTCCTTGAACCTGAGATCCTCCTGTCTCAGTCTCCCAATTACTGAGATCACAGGCATGTGCCACACTCAGCTTCTAGGTGTTGTTTGTTTGTTTGTTTTTGTGGTACTGGGGATTGAACTCAGGGGAATTCTACCTCCAAAGCTACACCCCCAGTCCTATTTTTTATTCTTTATTTTGAAACAGAGTCCCACCAAGTTGTGGAGGGCCTCACTAAGCGGCTGAGGCAGGCCATGAACCCGATCTTCCAGTCTCAGCCTCCCAAGTACTGGAATTACAAGTGTGCACCACCACACCTGGCTTCGGGTCTTTTTTAATTAATTAATTAATTTTTTTTTGTGATACTGGGGATTGAACTTATGGGTGTTCTACCTCTGAGCTACATCTCTAGCCCTATTTTATTTTTTATTTTGAAAGAAATCTCAGCCAGGCGTGGTGATGTATGCCTATATCCCAGTACTTGGTAAGCTGAGACAGGAGGATCACAGGTTCAAGGACAGTCTCAGCAAGTACAAAGAGTCTCATCAACCTAGCAAGACCCTGTTTCCAAGTAAAAATAAAATAGGGCTGGGGTGTAGCTTGGAGGTAGAATGCCCCTGGGTTCTATCCCCAGTGACACACACACACACACACACACACACACACACACACACACACACACAAAGAGCCTCAATAAAGTTGCTTAGGTTGGCCTCAAACCTGTGGTACTCTCATCTCAGCCTCCCGAGTACTGGGATTATGGGCATGTACTACTGTGCCCAATGATTCCTCTTCACACAAAATAAACAGAGGGGGCGCCTAGAGGAATAGCGGTGGCCAGAAATCCCCAAGGAAGCTGGGCTTGGTGGCACATGCTTGTAATCCCAGCATTTGGGAGGCTGAGACCGGAGGATCGGGGTTCGAGGCCAGCCTCAGCTACCTAGTGAGGCCCTCCGCAACTTAGTGAGACCCTGTTTCAAACTAAAGAATAAAAAATAGGGCTGGGAGTGTAGCTCAGAGGTAGAATGCCCCTGAGTTCAATCCCCAGTACCGCAAAACAAAACAAAACAGAAACCCCCAAGGAGAAGGTGCATCCAAGCTGGGGAAGGATCCTGGGGACAATTTGTGACCAAGTCCGGCATCTTTCTGGTGCCCGGGGCCCACCCAGCAGCCATCTCCTTCGATGCCCACCCGTGCCCCTCCGTGGCCTCCTCCTCCCGCCCCCTCCCGCAGCCTGGGCACACAGGACAGACGGAAGTCATCCTCTCTGTGTCTCCTTCCAGATTCAAGTACGTCCTGGTCAACGTGTCCACGGGCTTGGTCCAAGACCAGACCCTGTGGTCGGATCCCATCCGCACCAACCGGCGTAAGTGGGCCGGGCCGGGCCGGGCTGGGTGACGGTCAAGGGCACAGGAAGACAGGGCCAGCCATGACCAAGGGAACGAGACTCGGGCTGTCACCCCGAGGTTTCCCAGGTGCATCAGGCTGTTGGGCTGTGAAGTAAAAAACCTCGTAGGATAGCTGAGAGCCTCAACGGTCCCCTGCCCACTTCCACTGCAGAGCGAGGGTGAGCTGGGGCTGGGCGGGCTGGGGTCAAGGTTGGCCACCTTTCCTGGAGCAGAGGCTGACCTGTCTCCCTAGCAAATGTCTGTCCACAGAGGCGGCTGGGAGGAGGCACACCTGGCCCTCAGGGCTCGGAGCTGATGGTCTCTGTGCAGGGAGATACTTCCTCGGGCTGCACACGCTTCTCAGCAGAGCCCACTTTGCACAGACTCGTGCCCACCGAGAGTCGGCCACGCAGGGACCTCCGAGGCCGATCTTGACCAGGGTGACCCTATGGTCGGAACCCCCCGCCCCACACCGCAGCCCCCAAGGGGCCTACTCCATGAAGGGGCCGAGCTGGCGCCACCCGCGCTCAGCCCAGGCCCAGGCAGGGGCCCCGGAAGGTGGCCTGAGGCTGCACGCTAGTGAGGGGTGTGGAGGTGTGCGGGGTGTGTGTGTGTGACTAGGTGGGAGCATGTACGATTGAGTGTGTGTCTGTGTGTGGTGTGTGTGTTAAGGAGTGTGGTTGTGTGTAACTGTGTGTATGTGAGTGAATGAATCTGTCAGGGCATAAGTGTGTGTATGAGTGTGTGCAGTGTGATGTGTTGTGCGTTATATGTATGATACATGTGTGTGGTGTGTATCTGAATGTGGTGTGGCGTGGTACATGTGTGGTATGTGTGATGTGTGTGGTACATGTGTGAGTGTGTAGGGTGCGGTGTGTGTAGTGTGGTGCATATATGTGGTGGGTGTGTATGTGTAGTACATGCTGTGTATGTGTTATGTTGAATGTGTGTGGTGTGTGAGTGTGTGTTGTGTTGTGTGTGTATGTGTGGTGCCTGTGGTATATGTGTTGTGTGTGGTGCGTGTGGCGTGTATATATGTGGTGAGTGTGTGGGTACATGTAGTATATGCTGTGTGTGTGTTGTGGTCTTTGTGTGTGCAGTGTATGTGGTGTATGTTGTGTATGTATTGTGTGTACATGGGTCTCTGTTTTGTGTATGGTTTGTGTGTGAGTGTGTGGTGTGTGTATGTGTGGAGCATGTATGTGGTGGGTGTGTATGTGTAGTATGTGTTGTGGTCTATGTGTGTGTGTGGTGTGTGTGTGTATGTGTGGTGCCTGTGGTATATGTGTTGTGTGTGGTACGTGTGGTGTGTATATATGTGGTGGGTGTGTGGGTACATGTAGTATATGCTGTGTATGTGTTGTGTGTTGTGTGTGGTGTGGTGTGTGTGTGTATGTGTGGTGCCTGTGGTATATGTGTTGTGTGTGGTACGTGTGGTGTGTATATATGTGGTGGGTGTGTGGGTACATGTAGTATATGCTGTGCATGTGTTGTGTGTGGTGTGTGTGTGCATGTGTGGTGCCTGTGGTACAAGTGTTGTGCGCAGTGTGTGTGGTAGGGTGGCCCTCCCTCTCTCCTGGGCCCCCCACATCGTGGCGCCCCGAGGCCCCTGGGGCTCCCCCCTCCCTCCCTCCTGGCCTGGGCCCTCACACCACCCACCCGGGGCCTCGGTCTCCTCACCGAGTCGTGGGCCGAGCATCGTTGCCCGGCCGCCCAGCCAGGCTCCTTCAGGATCCACGGGAGCACGAGGCCAGCCCTCGGGGGCAGGATGTGAGGCCCGGTCTGTGGGGACAGGGAGCTCCGGGGACTGTCCACCCCTGGTGGAGTGCCCTGTTGGGTGTCACTGCAGCCATCGGTGAGGGACAATGTCACCAAGTGGCCGGCTCATCGTAGGTCCACACACTGCTCTTGGGTGACACCAGCCACCGGGCCCCGTGAGACCCGGCTCTTTGCTCCGTATCTGCCCACCCCACCAGGAGACTCGGGCCCGTTTATAATTTTAAATTAGGCAAAAAGCAGAAGAGGCCAGAAACCCACACAAGAAGCCTGGAAGTGGGTGTGGGTGAGCAGGTCACTGGGCAGCTACTGCCGGGTGCCCGGTTCACCCCTGGGTCCCGGGCGGCCGGGCAGGGCGAGGATCGAGGCTGGCGCGTGGTCTGGGGAGTAACTGGCCCTGGTCCCGCTGCAGCCACCCCGTACGCGGCCATCGACACGTGGCCAGGCCGGCGCAGCGGGGGCATGATCGTCATCACCTCCATCCTGGGCTCCCTGCCCTTCTTCCTGCTGGTGGGCTTCGGGGGCGCCATTGTTCTCAGCTTGCTGTGAGTACCTGCCGGGCGGGAGGGCCAGGCCTGGGGACCCGTGAGACGCCCTCCCCAGGAGAGACTCAGCACCGAATCCTCCATCTGTCCCGGGCTGGGGAGTGGGCTGCTGCCCTCCACCTGGGGAGGGAGTCCAGGGACTTGAAGATCAGGGGTTGAGCCAGGGTGGGGGCGGAAGGAGGGCTCACTGGAGGTGGGGAGGGCCCCCCGGAGCCTCGCTGGGACGCTGTGAGGTGTGGACCTCGGGCAAGGCATGTTCTCCTTCCAGTGCTCAGCTTCCTCATCTAGAAAATGGAGATAATCTTTTTTTTTTTTTTTTTTTTGCGGTACTGGGGATTGAACTCAGGGGCATTCTACCTCCGAGCTATACCCCCAGCCCTATTTTTTATTCTTTATTTTGAAACCGAGTCTCACTAAGTTGCCGAGTGCCTCACTAGGTAGCTGAGGCTGGCCGCGAACCCGGATCCTCTGGTCTCAGCCTCCCGAATGCTGGGATTACAAGCGTGTGCCACCACGCCTGGCTGAAAATGGAGATAATCTTAACCATTCACCCGTGGAGTTGTGGAGGTCACGTGGAGTCACTCCCACTCCTGAACTCAGCACATATTAGTTTGTGTGTGTGTGTGTGTGTGTGTGTGTGTGTGTGTGTGTGGTACTGGGGATGAAACCCAGGGGCATTCTATCTCTGAGCTACACCTCAACCCAATTTTATTCTTTTATTTTGAAACAGGGGCTCACTAAGTTTTTGAGGGCCTCAATAAGTGGCTGAGACTGGCTGTGAACCTGCGATCCGCCTGTCTCAGCCTCCCAAGTATTGGGATTACAAGCATGCGCCACCACGCCTGGCTCAGCTATTTTTTTCTTTTTCTTTTTGCAGTACTGGGATTGATCCCCAAGGTGCTTTACCACTGAGCTGCACCCCCATCCATTTTTATTTTTTATTTTGAGACAGGGTCCTGCTCAGTTACCCAGGCTGGCCTTGAACTAAGTATTAGCTTTTGTTGTCATCGTATCTCTCCCACTTCCAGTTCAGGTGGGGAAACTGAGGCAGGGAAGGGGGGAGGGCATCCCAAGGTCACACAGCCTGGGACCATAACCCAGGTGAGTGCTCTAGAAAGATTGTTGAAGCCAGGTGTGGTGGCAAGAGCCTGTAATCCCAGTACTTGAGAGGCTGAGAAAGGAGGATGACAGGTATGAGGCCAGCCTCAACAATTTAGTAAGGCGCTCAGCAACCTAGCAAGACTGTGTTAAAAAAAAAAAAAAAAAAAAAAAAAGCCTGAAGGTGTAGCTTGGAGGTAGAATGCCCTTAGTTCAATCTCCAATACCACATACACACACAGAGAAGAAGAGGAGCCGGGCGTGGTGGCGCACGCTTGTAATCCCAGCATTCGGGAGGCTGAGACCGGAGGATCCGGGTTCTCAGCCAGCCTCAGCTACCTAGTGAGGCATTCTGCAACTTAGTGAGACCCTGTTTCAAAATACAGAATAAAAAATAGGCCTGGGGGCATAGCTTGGAGGTAGAATGCCCCTGAGTTCAATCCCCAGAACCGCAAAAATAATAAATAAAGAAGAAGAAGAGGAGGAGGAGGAGGAGGAGGAGGAGGAGGAGGAGGGACTAGTTGATCGAATGCTTGAGAGTAACATCTGTGAAAGCAATGTCTAAGTGTTAAGCCTTCCACCGGAAGTCTGGGTTTGCTCTGCTTCCCTAATCCCCACTCTGTCCATCTCCTCTGCCAGGGACATGGGCAGTTCTGATGGGGAAACAACGCACGACTCCCAAATCACACAGGAGGCTGCCCCCAAGTCCCTGGGGACCTCGGAGCCGTCCTACACGTCTGTGAACCGGGGGCCGCCCCTGGACAGGGCAGAGGTGTACACCAGCAAGCTCCAGGACTGAGCCGAGCCCCAGGCCTGCGCGGCAGCCTCCTCCCCGCCGGCCACGCCCCAGCTGGACGGAAGGAGAAGCAGGGTGGGCGGGACCACGAGTAGGCAAACTCAATAAAATCTTCCAAGATTTCTGAAATCCCCACCCTCGATGGGATGGTATTGGGGTGGGGCCTGGGGTGGTGGTGAGGTCCTAGGATGGACCCTCAGGAATGGGGCCCAGTGCTCTTATAGGAGAGACCCCGGACAGCGCTCGTACCCTCTCACCCTCTGAGAGGGTGAGGACGCAGCGGGAAGTCAGCGGAACCAAGTGTGGCCGCACATGCCTATAATCCCAGTACTTGGGAGGCGGAGGCAGGAGGATTGTAGGTTCGAGATCAGCCTCAGCAACTTAGTGTGACCCTATTTCAAAATAAAAAGTAAACTGCCGGGCGTGGTGGCACATGCTTGTAATCCCAGTATTTGGGAGGCTGAGACAGGAGGATGGCAGGTTTGCAGCCAGCCTCAGTTACTTAGTGAGGCCCTCTGCAACCTAGTGAGACCCTGTTTCAAAATACAAAATAATAATAATAAAAAAAAAAATAGGGCTGAGGGTGTAGCTTGGAGGTAGAATGCCCTGGTGTTCAATCCCCAGTTCTGGACAAAATAAAATAAAATAAAAAATAATCCGGGCGTGGTGGGGCATGCTTGTAATCCCAGCATTTGGGAGGCTGAGACCGGAGGATCCAGGTTTGCTGCCAGCCTCAGCTACCTAGTGAGGCACTCCACAACTTAGTGAGACTCCATTTCAAAATAAAGAATAAAAAATAGGGCTGGGGGTGTAGCTCGGAGGTAGAATGCCCCTGAGTTCAATCCCCAGTACCGCAAAAAAAAATAAATAAATAAAAATAAAAATAAAAAATAAATAAATAAATAAATAAAAAGGGTTGGGGGTGTGGCTTGGAGGTAACATGCTCCTGAGTTCAGTCCCCAGTATAAATAATCATAATCATAATCATGAGAAGAAGAAGAGGAAGAGGAAGAGGAAGAGGAAGAAGAAGAAGAAGAAGAAGAAGAAGAAGAAGAAGAAGAAGAAGAAGAAGAAGAAGTTGAAGTTGTCGTCAGCGGTCTGCAACTTGGGGTGGGGCCCTCACCAGAGCCCGTCCATGCTGACCCCTGACCTCACACTTCTGATCTCCAGAACCAGGAGAAATAAACTTCTGCCATCTATAAGCTACCCAGTCTGTGGCACTTTGTTACAGCAGCTGATCTGAGCACAGAAACACGGGTTCTGAGACAGGCAGGAAATTCCTTGGAGGGATGCAAAGCTGGAAGTCGGGGTAGAACCTGGAAAGCAGCAGCTTGCAGGCAGGGAAGGGCGGTGGAGGGGAAGGCGGTGGCGCAGGGGGGCAGCAAGAACAGGAGGCGGGAGTCCCAGGCTGCTCGTGCCTGGACACCCCGGTCCCTCAAGACCTTCTCTGCCCGTGACGCTGGGCTTGGCAGCCACAGGGGCCCCACTTCCTCCCAAGTCTGTGTGTGTGGCCCCCCCAGAATCCCTTTCAACAGACACCCCCAGCAAGGCTCAGGCTCCCTGAGGACACCCAGCTGGCACAGGGAGGGCGCCGTTGCAGGAAGTCTGTGCTGCTAAGAGCCCACGTGAGTTCCGGAGCTGCTTTATTACACGACTGTGTTTTAGTTTGTATTTGAGGTGAAGTTCACATAACACAGTTAACCTTTTTATTTGTTTTTTAAATGGTGCTGAGAATTGAACCTGGGGCCTCATGCATACTAAGCAAGCTATACCTCCAGCCCCAAATTAACCATTAACCATTTTCCTCCTCCTCCTCCTCCTCTTCTTCTTCTTCTTTTCCTTCTTCTTCGTCTTTTTGCGGTACTGGGGATGGAACCCAGGGGCATTGTATCTCTGAGCTGCACCCCCAGCCCTTTTTTTTTATTCTTTATTTTGAAACGGGGCCTCACTAAGTAGCTGAAGCTGCCCGCGAACCTGCAATCCTCCTGTCTCAGTCTCCCAAGTACTGGGATTACAAGCATGCGCCAGCACACCTGGCTCAAATTAACCATTTTCAAGTGTACAACTCAAGCAGGGCAGGGTGGTGCACACCTCTAATCCCAGTACATGGGAGGTAGAGACAGGGGGATCGCAGGTTCTAGGCCCTCAGCACCCTAGTGAGGCCCTGTTTCAAAATAAAAAAATAAAATAGGGCTGGGGGTGTAGCTCAGAGGTGGAATGCCCCTGGGTTCAATCCCTGGTAACACACACACACACACACACACACACACACACACACACACAACATATGCACACACAAAAAGTGCATACTCCAGTGGTATTTAGTCCACTCAAATGTCCCTAGCATTGTCACCATCCGATATCTCTTACGCAGTCACTCCCCGTCTCTCCCTTCCCAGCCTCCAGCAAGCACCAATTCCATTGTTTCTCTGGATTTCCCTGTTCTGGACACTTTGTGCAAGGGAATTGCATAGCACGTGGCATTTTGTGTCTTTCTTCTTTGACTTGGTATAATTTTGTTTTGTTTTGGGGATTGAACCCAGGGGTATTCTGTCACCAAACTATAACCCCAGCTCTTTTTATTTTATTTTTCTGGTACTGGGGATTGAACCTAGGGTCATTTTACCTCTGAGCTACTCCCTGCACCCGCACCGCCCCCAGCCCAATTTTATTTTTTTAAAATTTGAACAGGGTCTCACTAAATTGCTGAGGCTGTTCTCGAATCTGTAATCCTCCTGTCTCAGCCTCCCAAGTACTGGGATTATAAGCGTGTGCTTCCACGGCCAGTGACACCCAGCCCTTTTTGTTTGTTTGTTTGTTTTGAAACAGGGTCTTGCTAGTTTTCTGAGAGCCTCACTGCCCCGGCCAGCGGGGTTTGAGGACGTGAAACCGAGGCGGCTTAACCTAAAGGAATGAAGCAAACAAGCGACGCGAAGAATGGAGGCAAGACAGGATTCTGATCAAGCCTCAATCTTTATTAAGGAAGGGTCTGCTTAAATAGTTAGAGGTGAGGGGCGGGGTCAGGGGGATCAGGTAAGCTTGTGTGGGGTTGCATGATTGGTCAAGGTTGACTGTGTCTTTATCAGGTAAGGGTCTCAGCAAGATAACAGATAGAACCTGTTTTTGCATAATCTCTGTGGCTGCTGAGGAGGAGTTTCCTCAAAATGTAAATTCCAACTCTGATCAGCCTCCCTGCCCCCGACACCTCACTATATTGCTGAGACTGCTCTCAAACTTGTGATCCTCCCGTCTCAGCCTTCTAAGTACTGGGATTACAAGAGTGCACCATCATATCTGGCTTCCCTTTTTTTTTTTTTTTTTTTTTTTTT
>PVLC010001828.1:0-37506 GCA_004027655.1 Graphiurus murinus | reverse complement strand
TGGGATTACAAGCGTGCGCCACCACGCCCGGCTCTGGCTTCCCTTTTTATATTTTAGTTTAAAACAGGGTCTGGCTAAGTTGCTGAGGGTCTCATTAAGTTGCTGAGGCTGGCCTTGAGCCAGTGAGCCTTCTGTCTCAGCCTCCCAAATCCTGGGATTATAGGTGTGCGCCAGCTAGCATAATGTCTTTGAGATTCATCCGTATTGTAGGTATCAGTGCTTCATCCCCTTTATGGCAGAGTAATATTTCATTGTAGGGATGGGCCACATTTTATTGTTTACTTCTCAGTTGATGGACTTTTGAGCTGCTTGCACCCTCAACTGTTATGAACAATGCTGCTGTGAACATTTATTTGACCAATTTGTTTCTGATTCTCCTGGATATAGCCTTTGGAGTGGACTTGCTGGATTATAGGGTAATTTTTTGGAGGAACTGCCAAACTGTTTTCCACAGCAGCTGCACCATCCCCACCAGCCAGATAGCCTGTATTGATCTTACTATTAAAATGATGTAGAAGCCGGGGGTGGTGGCGCACCTTGTAATCCCAGCATTCGGGAGGCTGAGACCAGAGGATCTGGGTTCGCGGCCAGCCTCAGCTACCTAGTGAGGCACTCGGCAACTTGGTGAGACTTGTTTCAAAATAAAGAATAATAAAAAAAATAGGGCTAGGGGTGTAGCTCGGAGGTAGAATGCCCCTGAGTTCAATCCCCAGTACCGCAAAAAAAAAAAAAAAAAGATATTTAGCTGGGGGCGTGGTGGGCACTTGCACCCCTCGGTTCAATCCCCAGCACCGCACACACACACACTCACACACACACACACACACACACACGGTGCTGAGAGAGGAAGTAATAATTAACTCTGGCTTTGGTGGGGCGGGGAGGGCAGATCGATCCCGGAAGGCTGGGAAGGAAGAGGGAGCGGCTTTTGATACGATTGATCCTGGCTTAAGTAAAGGATCTTCTACTTGGCAGAGTCAGGGGAGGCAGGGGCTGCCCCTGTCTTAAAGCCGTCGGTCCAGCTGCGCCCCGCGCCCACCTCTGCAGGGTTACACCTGTGGCGCAGAAGCTCGGGAAGCGGCTGGGTCCAAGCCAAGCAGGCAGCGTGCTGAGCCTCGGAGCAGAGATTGAACCCAGGGACGTTCTACCTCCGATCTGCACCCCCAGCCCTATTTTTTATTTTTTAGTTTGAACCAGGGTCTCACTAAGTTGCTGAGGGCCTCACTAAGTAGCTGAGGCTGGCCGCGAACCCGGATCCTTCTGTCTCGACCTCCCGAGTGCTGGGATGACAAGCGTGCGCCACCAGCTTCGGAGCAGAGCATTTCTCGAGGGAGACAAGCTCGCGTGCCCAGCGCTGCGCTAGTGTCGGGGCCCAGGGCCGGGCCATGGACCAGGTACCAGCCTCTCGCTTAAGAAGACGGTCACCGCGTTCAAGTGACAGGCAGTGACAGCACGCAGAAGGAAGGAGGCAGGGCTGGGCGGGGACTCGGGAGGGACCCGCCTGCGGCTTGAGGTCGGAAGCCAGGCCCGAGCGTGGTGCAGGACGCTGCTGTAGAGGGGCGTTCTCAACCCCCTAATGCTCTCCACCCTCTCGCAAAGCGCGGGGAAACTGAGGACAAGAGGCAGCGGGGAGCAACCACTGCGCGGACGCCGATTCCGGAAAGCCTGAGCTGCCTGCGCACTAGACTGCGCCTGCGCCTGGCCTCCGCGGGGGCGTGGCCGGCGGCTCGGGGCGGAGCGCGCGTTGGTCCCGCCCCTAGGGGCGGAGCCTAAGGCGGCCGCCCGGCCGTTGATTTGGGGCGGAACCTTCTCGCGGCGAGGGCGCGCGCGCGGGGGACAGCTTTGCAGCCGCGCGGCGGGCTGTGGTGAGGCAGAGGCCGGGCGGCGCGGCGTCCTCGGCTCGGCCCGGCTCGGCTCGGCTCCCACCCGGGTGCGCGCGCAGCTCCTCCCGCGGCCCCACCCAGCCCCGGAGACGCCACCGGCAGCGCAGAGGCGGCGGCGGCGGCGGGAGCGGCAGCTGCGGCCCGCGGCAGGTGAGGGGGCGGGGCGGCCAGGCCGGGCCGGCTGGCGGAGACCTCGGGATGGGGACTCCTGCCCGCGACCCCCCGGGATCCTCCCGACCCCTGCACCCTCCGGGCCCCGGCCACCTCCCGCCCGACGGCCTTCCAGACCCCGAAACCCCCGACCCCCGAGACCTCCTCACGACCTCGGAGGAGTCACCGCTGGAGCTCGCTGAGCCTCTCGGTGCCCGAAACCCTCACGATCCCCTCAGGACCGGCCCCAGGGTTCCTCGGAACCCCCGCGGTCCGTGGACTCCCCGTCTTTCCAGGGCCGAAGCCTCCCGTGCCATATGTCCTTGGCCTCCCTCCGCTAGATCCCCGGGGGTGATCTAGGGTGATCCCCAGGATCCCGTCGCTGGGCCACCTGCCCCGAGCCTCTGTCCCCTCTGCCGCACTCTCCCCTCCGCGCATCCTTGAGGTCTGTGGAAGTGTGGAGATGCGGGGCATTCGTGAAGTATTCCCGGGCGTGATGAATTGTTAAAAACCATAAAGCCGGGCGTGGTGGCGCACGCTTGTAATCCCAGTACTTGGGAGGTTGAGACCGTAGGATCGTGGGTTCGCGGCCAGCCTCAGCTACTTAGTGAGGCCCTCCGCAACTTAGACCCTGTTTCAAAATAAAGACTAAAAAATAGGGCTGGGGGTGTAGCTCAGAGGTAGAATGCCCCTGGGTTCAATCCCCAGTTCTGCAACAAACAAACAAACAAACAAAAACAAACAAACAAAAAAACATGTAACAGGTCACCCAGAGGACCACTTTATAACGGGACGGGGGTGTGATTTCAGGCCCTTCCTGTGCATTTGTGTACTGTTGCATCCTGAGCAGGGGCAGTGTTTAATTTTTAATGCTCTGGTGGGACTTACAGGGATGGAGAGGGAGTTGTGCAGGTCAGGGCCCTTTTAGGTAGTCTGCTCATCCTCATCATAGTATATTCACCACGCGAGAGGTGGGGGTGACCTGCACTGTGGCAGTGACTGTGTGGACAGGGGCTTCCTGGATTTGGCCAGACTCCTGGAAACCTGCTCCCAGAAGCCCAGGCTTGGGGTGACTTGGGAACTTTAGGTAAGGGGTGCCCATTTATCCACCTTCTGGGTGGGGTGACTCTGTCGCATTGAGCCAGCTGCCTTCACAGGAGACCAAATGGCTGATTCTCAGAGGGTGGCCAAGTTCATGTTGGCCTGGGGGGTCCTGAAGGAAATGGAAAGCCAATGAAGGAGCGACAGATTCACGGGTCAGAAATGTCACTCTGGAGATAGTGTGGGACCAGAGGGCAGCTGCAGGCAGGAGGCTCCGCAGTCCAGACAGGTTTCCAGGGTCTGAAGGCAGTGGCAGGCAGTGTGGATTAGAGAGATTCAGGAAGAAGAATCTACAGGACTACCTTTGTTGAAGTCTGGGCTTGGGTGGGGAGAGGGAGCTGGGGCACCCTGAGCAGTGGGACTTCTGTGATGACCACAGTGTTCTGTGTCTGCTGTCTAGTTCACTAGTCACAGGGCTGCCCACCACTTAATGACCAATGTGACAGGAATTGAATTTTTTAAAAATTTTATTTTATTTTTTTCAGTACTGGGGATGGAACCCAGAGGCATTCTACCTTCGAGCTACATCCCCAGCCCTATTTTTAATTCTTCATTTTGAAACAGGGTCTCACTAAGTTGCAGAGGGCCTCACTAGGTAGCTGAGGCTGGCCGAGAACCTGGGATCCTCCTGTCTCAGCCTCCCAAGTACTGAGGTTACAAGCATGCACCACCATGCCCGGCTGGCACTGAATTTCTTTGTTTTACCTTGTTTTAATGAACTGAGTCTTGGAAGGCTGTCTGTCACACACACAGGGTGTATGGGGAGCATGCTGTCCCAGGCTTTGTTCTGTCCAATGTTATCCTGTTTAAGGCTTCCAGCCACCTGAGGAGGTACTGTTCCTTTTTACACATGAGGAAACTCAAAGCCTGGGCAGCCTCGGGCTGAAGTAGGACAGCCACCACCTGTCGGCTTTGTGCTGTGTCTGCTTCCTTCCCACAAGCAGCCTGCGCTTAGTCTGCCTGCCAGGAGAATGTGGTGGCATTGTTTCATGTTGAGCTTCCTCTGTTCCCTGCTAAAGTTAACACGGGCAGTTGTGTGACAGCCCGCAAAGACCAGACAGACGGTTGTTAGGAGCGGGTTGGTTTGCCCGAGGCTGCTGATGGCCGCGGTCTCTGAGAGGTTCTGGGGAATGGGTGGAGTAGTGCAGGTGAGTGCACAGAAGCTCAATTGTGTGTGCCTCGCTGTGTGCGGGGATTTGGCAGTCAAGAGGTGGAAATGGAGCCGGCGGGGCGGCGCACGCCTATCATCCCAGTGCTTGGGAGGCTGAGACAGGAGGATCGCAGATTCGAGCCGGCCTCATCACCTCAGTAAGGCCCTCAGCAACTTAGACCTTGTTTCCAAATGAAAAATAAAATAGGGCTGGGGGTGCAGCTTGGAGGTAGAAGGCCCTTGGGTTCAATCCCCAGCACCACAAAAATATAAAAATAAAGAAGGGGAAATGAGTACCGGAGAGGTCACAGTGGGCTAGACAGTGCTCAGGATAGCAGAAAGAGCCTGGGACGTGAGCCAGGAGCCAGCTTATAGCTTGTTCCTAACTCCTTGGGGCCATTAACCAGGCCATTGATGACTCTCGGCTTTCACCTGAGAAAAGCAAGGGTATTTGGTATCACATAAGCTTCAAGCTCCGTCCAGCTTTGCAGATGTATAATTTAACTTTCATGGGAGCTTTACTTTCCAGAACATCTGTGGATCCTCGGGGGTGGGTAGATGCTGGAGGATCAGCACGCTTCGGCCTTGGCCTTTGTGTATTTTACCATTACTGGCTTATTAAGTACCATGACTTTGTGAGTTACATAGGTGTTATGTGACGCGTGACCCTGATGGGCAGATTGTAAGACCGCAGATGCGTTGGGACGGCAGGTTCCCAATAAAATACCAGGTATGTTTGCTTGCCATTCCAGGCTGCACCAGTGTCAGGAGGACAGGTGCAAGACGGTGCCCGAGGTGGCAGCCTCTCAGCAGGCTCCTGTTAGCCTGCACCAGGTGGAGCTGCAGCGATGGCCACTTGGCGGGGTGTGGGGAGGAGGTCTAAAGGAAATGATGCTTGGAAAGTGCTTAATACTTTCCCTTCAATCGAATAAGGCCTATAAAATTGGCAGTAATTAATGCTGCTTTTTGAATGAAACTGTGACCTTTAACTTTTTTTGGTTTTGCTGTGCTAGGGATCAAACCCAGGGCCTCATGCATGCTAGGCAAACGTCTACTGCTGAACTACATCAGCAGGCCCTAGGGATTGAACCCAGGGGCATTCTACTTCCAAGCTATACTCCCAGCCCTTTTTACTGTTTTATTTTGAAACAAAAGAAGGTCTTGCTAAGTTGCTGACGCTGGCCTTGAACCTGCTATCCTCCTGTGTCAACCTCCTAAGTACTGGACTTACAAGTATACACCTCTGCGCCAGGCTTGCCTTTTTCTCGATTGGGGCCCTGCCCCCAAGCAGCTCTGCTTGGGGCACTGGTTTGAAGAGGCTAGTTAACACATTTCTGATCATTACAAAGTAGGGCAGGTCTTTGTTGTAATTCGTTTCAGCTGAGGAAAAATGATTAGTCAAGTAGGATGTGTTCAAGTTAAGGGTGCGTACTTTCTGCAAGTTGGAGAAAAGCTGTTCATCCTGAAGATCCCTCATTTCTGGTGATGGCTGAAGTTAGGGTGTTAAATTGATACTTGTAGTTATTGCAACTGCCCTGGAAAAGTGGTGCCCAGTCGATTGGAAGCTTCTGGTGCTGGCTTCCAGTACTGGGTAGACAGGGGACAGTTAAGTACCTTCAGGAATTTGGCTCGCTTAGTCCCTGCCACAGTGCAGTGGCGTGGGGAGGATTCCCACTCGACAGAGCTTTGGAGAGGAGTCCTGGCGAGGGAGATGCTGGAGTCTCTCCCCTCCCCCCTTGTTTTATCTGCCTCCACCTGCTGCTGCTCGGGTGGGCTTGTGGTTTGGGGGCTTTGCTGTAGGGAAGCTTAACTTTTTTGCCCCTTGTTTCCAGTTCAGGTGGAGCCAGGCAGGCTAACCTGAAGTTCCGTCAGCTGGCCCCGATGGTTCATTTGTGCTTAGAAACTGCCAGGTGCGCTGGACACAGCTCGTTGCCTGTGATTTCTGCCTCCACACTCTTCCCCAGCTGGAGAGGCCCACACAGGACGTTGGATTGTTGTGAGAAAGTGTAGACTATGGAATCAGGTGGGGTAAAGGGAGAGGGGAAGTTACTGTAGCTGGGTCATCAAGCCAGGGCCGGCCGGGAGACATGTTGGGAGGAAAGCGCTTGCTGCTCACTCTAAGACTTCCCATCTCTAGTGGGAGGATTGCAGCCTCCTTTAAGGACGTCCGGGCCTCAGGGCCACCTTGTTACTGGGTTAAACTCAGTGTTGCCAAGTCTCCGTCTCCTTCAGCGCGTGCGCACTTTCTAAGCATGGCAACTTCGCTAACGGTGGCGGTGGTGGCACTAGTGAGGTTGCTGGGAGGCACCTGCTCTGATACTGGCCTTGTTCTCTGGGCGTTACATAAATCAGCTCGCCAGTAGCCACAGTGACTTTGTCTGACTTTCTTTGGAGATTGTGGGGTCTTCCTAGCCCATCACTTTGAACCAACTTAATGAACCTGTGAACCTCCTGTCTCAGCCTCCCAAGTCCTGGGATTACATGGGTGTGCTACTATGCCTGAATGAAGGTGAATAATTTAGTTTTCTTTTTTTTTTTTTTTAAATTCCCCTTTTAGTCCATTAAGATTGGTGAGTTAAAGGTCAACACTTGGAAATGCTACTGAATATTTGCTGCATAACTGTGACTCTGTCCCTCCTGCTGTGTAAGAGGGATGGTTGCTTTTTTTGTTTGTTTTTTTTTCGGTACTAGGCATTGAACCAAGGGGCATTCTACCTCCGAGCTACACCACCAGTCCCTCTGCTCTTGGTGGCAGTGTGCATTGGTGGTGGTAACAGCCAGCCTTTCCTGCACAGTCTGGAGCTGGGGCCCGGCTCTGGCTCAGCAAGGCCTTGGCTGGTCACGCTGGGGTCGCTCGCGCAGCTGTGGTCATCTGCTGACTGACGCAGAGTGGTCCAAGAGACCTGCTCGCGTGCTGGGTGGGTGATCCTTCCCGGAGCCTGGACCGGGCTTTGCAGGGCTGAGTTGCAGAAACCAGCTCCACTGTCAAGGCACGTGCCAGGCCCTCGCTTGCCTCCATCTGCTGGCCCAGAGGTCACGTGACCAAGCCGGTTGTGAGTGTATGGAGGCCTGCTTTTTTTTTTTTTAAGGGGGCGGGGGGTTTTCATCAGCAGTTTGCCACAGTGGGCTAGAGACTGGGGAGATTTGCTTTGCTTTGCTAGCTATTTGAAAAGAACAAATTCACTTTTTATAGTTTACCACATTTTTAATTGGACTCTGAACATTTATTTAGTGTTTGATGCTGAGGGATGAAAGAATAAGGCAGTCTGTAGCTACTGTGTAGCTAGTTTAGAAAACACTTGTGATCTTATATTCTAAGCAGGAAACAGCCTTGTACAATGTTCTGTTTTCCAGTGCTAGAGATTGAAGCCAGGGCCTCCTGTGTGCTGGGTCAGCACTTTACCCCCGAGCTATACCCCAGGCCCCTGGGAAGACTTACATTCAAGGCTGTGGATGTGAAGAACAGGACCTGCTTATAGGGAGATGTGTTGGGGCCTGGTTTTGCTCTCAGAAAATGTTGATAGGTCCTTGTGAGCAAACCAGGTTGCTATGATGTCTTGGCTTTGGGCCTGCCAACTGGTGACGGCCCAGTCTCCAAGGAAACCAAAAGATGCAGTGTCTGAAGGCCTCCCAGGGGTTTTGTTACTGTTGTCTGGAATCCGATTGCAGCAGGCCAGCTGCTGCCTCAGTTTCCTTTTCTGCCGATCAACTGGGAGCTGAAAATAAGAAAGAGGGAAAGAAAGAGGGGGGAAAAGAATACGGTGCCGCACCACACACGCGCGCACACACACACATACACACCTTGCAAGGGGGAACAAATGTTCAACTTTATTGAACAACCTAGTGACATATATACTGAGGGCTGACCTTGAATACCCTCCCATAATCCAGATGACGCAATGTCAGATTTTGGAGAGACATTTGTTATCTACATTTTATCTAAATGAGGGAAGACAAGGGCGTGGGTCGAAAGCCTTGAAGCACTTAAATTTAGGGAAGTTACAAGTTCACTATCCTCTGGGCAGGACAACAGGCGCTGGTTGAATTTTAATTGCTCAAAGTAGCCGTCTTAGCTCCTCACGTCTTTAAGCCTTTTATGTAAATCTTTTTGCTCCCCACACCCGATTGACTTAGAAGAGATGGGAGCAGAGTGCCAGAGGCTTGTTGTTGTAGCAAAACTTCTAGGATTGGGCAGTGGAAATCTCCCACTTGGACCTTGGTTTAAACACAAGGGGAGATTTCGGGTAATCTGGTTATTGTAAAATTTGGCTCTGATCTTTATGCTGCTGAAAAACAGGAAATGAGGTAATGTGTTTAAACGTGTAGTGTTTATAAAGAACTGTAAATGTCTAAATATGGGCAGCTCTGCAGCTCCTCACTGTAGAATCCTTTGCTGGGTGTCGCTATCACCGAGTGCTTCCCCTGTTGGCTGCTTAGAAGTCCATGTGGGCCTGAGATTCTCGAGGCCCCTGCCTGTTGAGGTTGGGATCTGCATCAGTCTGTTGAAAGTGCTGCTGGAGGAGCCAGTTGCAGACCTCGCTCAGGCTGAGAACGGGGCTCAGCGCACACGCCTGCGAGGCCTGCCCAGGGCTGCGGGCTCTCACCTGGTATGGAAGCCTTGTGAACAGATAACTTGTTCTCGTGGGAAACTTGGAAATCACTCAGTTTTGGAGGTAAGTGCAGCCCACAAAAGTTTATTTGCTTATACCTTCATGCACATGTGTATATAATGTTTAGGTTTTGAATTTGTAACTTTGAAATCAGTTAATTTTAGAGATAAGTACAGCCCACAAAAGTTTAGTTTGCTTATACCTTCTTGCAGATATGTATTAATATTTAGGTTTTGAATTTGTAACTATGATCCCTGTGTATATGGAAAATCAAAAGCAGTGAATTGCCGGGCATGGTGGTGCATGCCTGTAATCTTAGTTCTTGGGAGGCTGAGACTGGGATCGCATATTTGAAGCCAGCTTCAGGACCTAGGGAGACTTTGTTTCAAAATAAAAAATAAAAAGGGCTGGGGTATAGCTTGAAGGTATAGAAAGCCCCTAAGTTTAATCCACAGTACAAAAAAAAAGAGCAAGCCGGGCGTGGTGGCGCACGCTTGTAATCCCAGCGTTTGGGAGGCTGAGACCAGAGAATCCGGGTTCGCGGCCAGCCTCAGCTACCTAGTGAGGCACTCCGCAACTTAGTGAGACTTGGCTTCAAAATAAAGAATAAAAAATAGGGCTGGGGGTATAGCTCAGAGGTAGAACGCCCCTGAGTTCAATCCCCAGTACCACAAAAAAAAAAAAAAAAAAAAAAAAAAAAAAAAAAAAAAAAAAAAAAAAAAAAAAAAAAGCAAATAAATTAAAACAAAAAACAAAAAACCCAGTACTTATTGAAGGAACTAGAGGCTTTTACAGTTCTTTATCAAAATAACTTAGGGCATGTGATTTCTTAAGTCACTGGCAGACCAATAACTGTTTACACTGCTGTGTGCAGAAGGTGAGATGGAGGCTCCTTCCATCGGCAGGAAGGAGTAATCGGAAGCAGTGTGGATTATTTTGGGGACAGCGGGGGGGGGGGGGGGGGGGGGCATTGGACTTGTCAGTCTGCTGATGAGCATCTCATATTAACCTTCAAATAGGATTGAGTGGCGTGGTTCCTTGCGTCCGCCCTGCAGGCAGAGGTTAGGAAGGGACAGCTGGGGTGGCTTTAGCCACAGCCTAGAGCCCAGCTTTTATTTATTTATTTTTAACTTTGTGTGTGTGTGTGTGTGTGGTACTGGGGATTGAACTCAGGGTTATTCTACCTCCAAGCTACACCCTTAGCCCTATTTTTTATTCTTTATTCTTTATTTTTGAAATAAGGTCTCTTAGCTGGGTGTGGTGGCACACGCTTATAATCCCAGTACTTGGGAGGTTGAGATCAGAGGATCGGAGGTTCTCGGCCAGCCTCAGCTACTTAGTGAGGCCCTCTGCAACTTAGTGAGACCCTGTTTCAAAATAAAGAATTAAAAAATAGGGCTGGGAGTATAGCTCAGAGGTAGAATGCCCCTGGGTTCCATCCTCAGTACTGCAGAAAAAAAAAGAAAAAAGAAACAGGGCCTCACTAAGTAGCTGAGGTTGGCTGGGCTTGGTGGCCCACGCTTGTGATTCCAGTACTTGGAAGGCTGAGACAAGAGGATCTGGGTTCGACTGTCACAATTTTTATAGTTAGTGAAGCTGAGGACCAGTGAACTGTTCATGGTGGACGGTCCAGCACTGGGACCTGTGGTCGCTTCTGTAATACAGTGGAAGGACTATACAATAGAGTGGAGAGCCTCAGTATTTGTTGCTTTCCTTAGAAAATGTCCAGCAGGCTGAAACCCAAGTGGGTTTGACGGGTGTTACTGGCGGCCTCTCTGCCGAGGGGAGCCGCAGCCTCCCTCTGCCAGCCTCTCCTTTTGGGTGGGTGACTGCGTCCTGCACCTCATCGTCTTGGCCTGTGGCGTCTTAGTCTCGGGGAAGGTCACGGACACTCGGGGAGTCCATGGAAGCTGGGAGCCCTGGCCCCAGGAGAGGAGTACGTGCTCTTACAAGAGCCGGGATGTCTTCAGGGCGACCTCAGGATCCACTCAGCGCGCCCACCTGGTGGTGCTTACAGACGAGTGAGCGCGGTGTCCTCTTCCTGGAGAAGTGTTTTGGTGGCCTGATTCTGATTGAGGGAAACCGGTTACACGTGTAGACAAGTGGTGTCAGTCAGCGTCGGAGGTGAAGCGGGTGGCCTGCGACCTGCTGGCCACCGGGGTGACCGGAGGTGGCCTGACAGGCGTGCTCAGAAGCCAGTCTCGAAACTCTGCTGTCCAAAGGGACGGCTTCAGAGAGATGGGAAGCTCGGCGCTCCAAGCCTGGCGCCAGAGTCGCTCTACGGGCGTCCCGCACCGGGCTGCAGGTGAAGACCGGGCGTCGCATGCTGCAGCTCTGCCTTGTGTCGCAGTGCACCTCAGTGCCAGAGGTTCTTGATAACAGAGGACACTGCTTTCTAGAACGCGTAGAGGAAGAGGATGTGCACTTGTTTCTCAATGTAAAAATCCAAAGTGAAAACGAGAGGGAAATACACAGATGGCAACACTTACTGCTCAGAGGTGGTCGGATTCTGAGCCATCTCAACTTGACTTTTTGGTATTTTTCTGTGTTATTTACAGTAAATATTACTTCTAGGATTGAGGGAAAAGTGGTTTGGGATAAGCAGTAGGCTGTAGAGAGAACGTGGTGGGTAGAGACCTTGCTGGGTTGCAAGTCCTGGTGTGGAAGCTTGGATTTCTTTGGACTGGATTTGCTGGCCCTGTGGCAGTGGCCTGGTGCTCAGAAGCGTCAGGTCCTGCCTTGGACTCGGGACTTGGTACCTGGGAGACCTCCACACCTCCTCAGAAGCCGCCTCTGGCTTCCCTTTGTCATGTGACACTCGCCATTTCCCTTTCTATGAGAAGTGAACTCTTCAGAGTGTTAAAAGAGACACTTCTGGGCACGATGGCACACACCTATAATCTTGGTATTTGGGAGGCTGGGACAAGAGGATCGAAGTTTAGAGGACCGCCTCAGCAGTTTAGTGAGGCCCTCAGCAACTTAGCAAGACCCTGTTTCCAAATAAAAAAAATAAAATAGGACTGGGGGTGTAGCTCGGTGGTAGAACGCCCCTGGGTTCCATCCGCAGCAGCGTGGTGCTGCGCCCTCTGCGTTCCCGCACGAGAGCTCCCCTTCCTTTTCTGCCCCACAGAGACAGCGCGGCGTGGGAGCGGCCCAGTGAGGCACAGCACATTCCGCTGTGTGCCTGTGTAGCTTGCGTTTTCAGGTACTAATTGAAACGGAGATCCAGCGCCTTTGTTTAATTTTGGTTCCTCTGATTTTAGTTTCAGCCTCCAGTCTCTTCCAGAGTGCTAATATAAGAAATTATATCTGGGAAACAGAATTTGCTGCTGCTTTTTTTTCAGTACTGGGGATTGAACCCAGCGACATTCTACCTCTGAGCTACACCCCCAGCCCCATTTATTCATTTTTGGAAACAGGGTCTCACTAAGTTGCGGAGGGCCTCACCAAGTAGCTGAGGCTGGCTGAAAACCCGAATCCTCCAGTCTCAGCCTCCCAAGTACTGGGATTACAAGTGTACACCACCACACCCGGCTCCAGAAGTTGCTTCTGACTAATTTTTCTCTTTAGGATTCACAGATGGATTCAGTGGAAAAGACAACAAATAGAAGTGAGCAGAAATCAAGGTAAATAACGTCGCTTGTACCTTCAGGCAGCTCAGTGACTTCATGTAGCTTCCACCACGAGGCTGCAAAACAGAAGTGACATACAAACGCTGGGTCGGGAGGGAACCGCCAGGGCCAGTCGCCGTGCTCTGTTTCAACATAGAACATTCCAGAAGGCAGGCGGTCTCGTAGTCAGTTCTGCAAACCAAGCAGCTTGGAGTTGGAGGGGTGGGGAGTCCTCTAAGGTGATGGACAGCAGCTGGTGCTTGTCAGAAAGGCAGCGAGATGAGGAGCCGCCATGGAGTACGGTAGGGGCTGAGAGGTGGCGGGAACCCGCGGTTTTTAGGGGTCTTCTTGCCCGTGGCTGCAAGCAGGGATCAGCTTTCACAGCATTTGTCTTCATGGGCCATTCGCAGCCTCACAGGAATGAAATGGCTGAGCTTCTGTTCACAGATGCTTGTCACCTGAGCCCGTGCCAAGAACCGTGGCAACTTGCGGAGACTGAGGCACGGCCGCCCACCTGCTTTGTGGAGCGAGGGTAGAGCGTGTAGAATAGGCGCCCTAAGGAAAGCACGCAGGCCTCGTCCTGGCCGCGCACAGAGGGCACGGGCTGTATTGACCCTCGGGTGTTTCTGGACGTGGGGTTTGCAGTCTTCCCCTGTTGACTCTGGTTCTCCCCTCCCTTGTTTTTAAGTAGAAAGTTTTTAAAAAGCCTCATCCGGAAGCAGCCCCAGGAGCTGCTCCTGGTCATCGGCACTGGCGTCAGCGCGGCCGTGGCCCCTGGGATCCCGGCCCTGTGCTCCTGGAGGAGCTGCATCGAGGCCGTCATCGAGGCCGCCGAGCAGCTGGAGGTGCTGCACCCAGGCGACGTCGCCGAGTTCCGGAGGAAGGTGATGAAGGACCGGGATCTGCTGGTCGTAGCTCACGATCTGATCCGGAAGATGTCGCCTGTGAGTCTCAGATCGGCACACGGGGTTTCACGGGGACAGCTCTGGCTCTGGACCAGGTGGGGTGGATCTGTGAGCCCAGTGCTCGGCCTCTCCAAACCCATGTGTTCATTTCTCAGCAGAGTTGGCAGAGAAGCCAGAAATCTTTAGCCCATAAGATGGCATCCTTTATAACAGGGTGAGGTCAGGGTGTAGCCTATAGTAAGTGGCACCTGTCTCTGCGAGGCTGGCTCTGGGTGGTGCATGCTGCTGTGAACTTCGTGATTTTTTCTCATTTGGTGCCAGGGGTTTTGGTATAAGCAAGCTGGCCACATCCCTTCAGATGGCAAATGGTACCCAGAAGGCATTTTAAGATGGGAGAAGGCCGCCACGGGTGGTGGCGCATGCCTGTAATCCCAGCACTTGGGAGACTGAGACTGGAGAGTCACAGGTTCAAAGCTAGCCTTAGCTACTTAGCAAGACCCTGTTTCCAAATAAAAAATAAAATGGGACTGGGAGTGTAGCTTGGAGGTAGAATGCCCCAGGTGTAACCTCACCACACACACACACACACACAGATGGGAGAAGGGCCAGCCTGCGCCTGCAGTGGAGTGAGGTGGGAGAGAGGAAGCGCCCTGGGCATGCAGGACAGGTGCTGCGCCATGCACTTAGGCGGGGGCCTGGCAGGGGGCTGGCTCCGCCGCACGCCCTGCTCTTCACAGCCGGCCGTGGTGTCTGGGGCCGATGCTGGGAAGCCAGGCAGCGTGGTAGAGTGTCTGTGCAGTTCCTCCTGTGACACCTGTATTTGTTGGAGCACAGTCAGCATCTGAGGGACATCCGAGACGTGAACAAGGACGGAGCAGGGAGGAAGCGGGCGTGGGCGGCGGGAGGGAAGCCGAGTTTGGTTGTAAGGCTCCAGGCCGTGGCCAATCTCACGTGCTCCGAGGGCACGGTGGCTGACAGTGTGAGGGCAACAGCTTCTCCATCTTCAGCCCACAGCTCCTGCCTCATGATTGAAGTTGGCTGCCCGACTCCTGCCAGGGGTCGGAGGTCGGGGCAGAGGGAGCAGAGGTGGGGCCGTGCCCCTCCCTTCACAGGCCTCACTCACCCCAGGGCCGCCCACGCTGAACAGCCTGGGAAGTGTTCTTAGCCAGGTGGCCACAGAGGCGAGGGTGGGAGTCCTGTTAACGGGACCAACTGCTGCCACAGGGCTGGGTGGCCAGCTGCCTGTTTTTATAACTACAGTTCTGTTGGCGCGTGGCCACGAGCACTGCCCAGCCTGCTGCAGAGCCCGTGTGGCCCGCTGGCCTCGTGTATTTAGTGCTCCCCTGTCACAGGCAGAAGAGGGGAGGAGCCAGCGGGCGTGGGAGACTGGCGAGGGAGGGCCCTGTCGTCACTCACAGTCACTGGTGTTGGTGCGGGCTCGTGGGGCGTGCCCTCGGCTCTGGCCTCACCAGGTGCTGTGCCTGTTGAAGACTGGCTGAGGAAGCGCGAGGTGGCTGGGCCACAGGGCCAGTTCCCCTAGTCCTGGCCGCAGAGCTGGAGGACGCAGAGCTGGTTTCCTCAGGGACTTTAGGGGCGCCAAGGGGCGTGGGGTGCAGCTGAGGGAGGGGGAGGAATGCGGGCCAGTGCAGTGGTGCAGGGTGGTTTCCTTGGGGGCGGGAGTGGTAGGCAGGGCTGGCAGGGCCAGAGGATGAGGAAGGCGCCCCCCTTCGGTGGTGATGGGGTGGAGTGTGGGGAGGAGTTCAGAGGTCAAGTGGCCCTTAAAGCCACCATGCATTGGGTCAGAATCACAGTGGCAGTGGGGACTTCTCAGGGAGCGGCCAGTCGGGGGACACGGAGAGCGCTGAGGAGGAGGAGCAGGAGGGGCAGCAGAAGGTTCTGGAAGTTATAGGCCTGGGAGCATCTGGCTGTGCCCAGAGCCCGGGAAGTGAGGTCGGTTGTGAGTTGGGGCTTGGTGATAGCCGCCATCGCCATTGCCAGGGGCCAGGAGGGTGGGTGGATGTGAGCGCCGAGAGAGTCTGTGCTGTTGGTTAGGGGTTTGGGTCAGGGTTAGGGTTCACCTTGTTTTACCCCAGTGCCTTTGCACTTCCTCTTCTCCCGGCGTAGAACACACTCTGGCAGGCCCTCGCTCCTTCAGTTCAGTTGGAACCTTTTGTCAGAGACCTTGCCGGTGTTCTTGTCCTGCCGGCCCCTCCCCAGCAGCCTGCTCTGCCTTCCTTTCCCATGCTGTTCATCAGTGCCTGGGGCATGACCTTCCCCTCCTCCGAAGGGGGTGTGTGTGTGTGTGTGTGTGTGTGTGTGTGTGTGCACGCGCATGCCTGGGGGTTGAATCTAGGGGCGTTCTGCCACTGAACCACGTCCCCAGCGCCTTTTATTTAGACAGGGTCTCCAAGTTGCCCGAGCAGTCCTTGAACTTGCGCCGCTTCAGCCTCCGGAGCAGCTGGGACCGCAGGCGTGCGCGGTGCCTGGCTCCTGGCTCCCCCGGGGCTCGCCTGCTTGGGTGTGCGGGGTGGTAACTCTCGCCCGCCTCTCTGCCTCTCCTAGCGCACAGGCGACACCAAGCCCAACTTCTTCCAGGACTGCCTGATGGAGGTGTTCGACAGCCTGGAGCAGCACATCCAGAACCCCGTGGTGCTGCAGTCCATCCTCAGCCTGATGGACAGGGGCACCATGGTGCTGACCACCAACTACGACAACCTGCTGGAGATCTTCGGGCAGCAGCAGAACAAGCCCATGGAGTCCCTGGACCTGAAGGACAAGACCAAGGTAGCGGCGGCGGGCAGCTGGTGGGTGGTCCCGCGACTTGCCGCCGCCCGCCTCAGTGCCTGCGTCTGCGCCTGGCTTCTGCGCGCGCTTCGTCCGTGGCCCCAAGGGCTTCTCGTCCGCAGTCACCCATTGCGGTCTCCGTGCAAATATGGCTCGTAGAGCAAACAGGAAAGAGAAACCCACAACCCTATCGCTGCCATGTTTTTCTTTAACAAATTGGAACTATAACTTACGCAGCATTTATAATTGATTTTTTTCCCTTAATATGACGCTGGGCATTAAGCTGTTTTTAAGTGTGATTCTAAATGGCAGGGTTTGGTTTTGTTTTTGGTATTAGGGACTGGACCCAGGGTCTCGTAGTTGCTAGGCAAATGCTGTACCACTGCGCTATATCCCCAGCCCTTTTTATTATTTATACATTTAATTAATTAATTTTTTGTGGTGCTGAGGACTGAATCCAGGGGTGTTCTACCTCTGAGCTTCACTCTCAGCCCTATTTTTAAAAATTTTTAAATTTGAAACAGGGTCTTGCTAAGTTACTGAGGCTGGCTTCAAACCAGTAGTCCTTCTGTCTCAACCTCCCAAGGACTGGGATTACAGGCGTGCACTACCACACCCAGCCCCAGCCCTTCTTAAATTTTATTTGAGATGGGGTCTCACTGAGTTGCTCAGGGTGGCCTTGAACTTGTGATCTTCCTGCCTCAGCTCCTGCGTAGCTAGAGTTACACCACCAGGCCTGGTGCTTTGCTCTGCATCTTGAACTGCAGTGGATATAGTTGGCTATTTGTTAAGTACTTTTTTCCATATATATTTTTTCTTTGGCCTAAATATAATGCATACATAAAGTAGTTAAAGTGTAACACATAGTTGGGTGTGGTGATGCACGCCTATAATCCCAGGATTTGGACGGTTGAGAGAGGACTACAGGTTCAAGGCCAGCCTCAGCAACTTAGCAAGACTCTGTTTCAAAATTTAAAAAAATGTTAAGAAATAAAAAGGACTGGGATATAGCTCAGAAGGAGAATACCCCTGGATTCAATCTCCAAAACAAAAAAATAAAAAAAGTGTAGCACATAAACTGGAAGACCCCCATTCCCCCCAAAGCAGTCACTCCTGTCAGTTTGCTGTCACTGCAGAGAGTAGGTGTTTTCTGTACATCAGCCTGTCTTTGACGTTCTTGTTGAGCAATGTGAGTGGCTAGTGCCAGCAGCCATTTTCCTACGTCTTCAAGGGTTGATTATGAATTGAAACATCTCAGCCGGGCGTGGTGGCACACGCTTGTAATCCCAGTACTTGGAGGCTGAGACCAGAGGATCTGGGTTCGTGGACAGCCTCAGCTATTTAGTGAGGCCCTCCACAAGTTTGTGAGATCCTGTTTCAAAATACAGACTTAAACAGGATAGGGGGTGTAGCTGGAAGGTAGAATGCCCCTGGGTTCAATCCCTAATACTGCAAAAAAATATATAAATAAATAAATTGAAACTTCTCTTCCCAAGGTGGGCTTGAGAAAGCCCCGAGTCTGAGTTGGCTGTGGTTGTCACTTACCTGTTTGGAATGGCTTGCTCTGACAGGTCCTGCAGTGGGCGAGGGGCCACATCAAGTACGGCGTTCTTCACATCCACGGTTTATACACAGACCCCTGCGGGATGGTGCTGGACCCGTCGGGATACAAAGACGTCACTCAGGACCCGGAAGTGATGGTACGGCCCGTCGTCGTCGTCCGGCTTGGTCGCGCCCTGGGGAACCTAGGTGGCCCTCTGCACTGGTGAACAGCAAGCTGTCCTGACCGGCTGGAGCCTGGCTTGGCTGGGAAGAGGCCGGTCCTCAGTGGGGAGGAGATGGACTCCCGGCCCCCCTAGGCCCTGCTTGCCACAGATGGCTTCTCCACTGAGCACCACTTTTCCGTGCTCCTCCCCAGCATCCTGGCCCCCGGGAAGCCACATACGTGGCTTTTCTCATGTCTGTCTTTCACACGCGTCCCCGTTTCCTCTTGGGCTTTCGCAGGAAGTCCTGCAGAACCTGTACCGCACCAAGTCTTTCCTGTTTGTGGGCTGTGGGGAGACGCTGCGGGACCAGATATTCCAGGCCCTCTTCCTCTACTCGGTGCCGGACAAGGTGGACCTGGAGCACTACATGCTGGTGCTGAAGGAGAGCGAGGACCACTTCTTCAAGCACCAGGCGGACATGCTTCTGCACGGGATCAAAGTCGTGTCCTACGGGGACTGCTTCGACCACTTCCCAGGATACGTGCAAGACCTTGCCGTGCAGATCTGCAGGCAGCGGAGCCCAGGTGTGGAGGCACAGATCCATGGGGTGCCTCCACCTGCCCCCAGGAGATGTAATTCACGTACTGGGTAGCTATGATTAGGATTTTGTGGTGGACTGAACCGGGGGCATTCTGCCTCCGAGCTCTACCCCAGCCCTATTTTATTTTTTTTATTTTGAAACTGGGTCTCGCTAGGTTGAAGAGAGACACTACTTGCTGAGGCTGTCCTAGAACCTGTTATCCTCCTGTCTCAGCCTCCCTAGTACTGGGATTACAAGCATGTGTTACCACGCCCAGCTTGTAGCTATTGTTTTTTTAGAGATGCCTCTAATTTAAGATGATAGGATTGGGCTAAGTGGAGTGATGATGACAGTCTGTAAACAGAACTTTGAAGTAGTTTTAAAGTGTATAGCTAAAGCTGGGCGTGGTGGCACATGCTTGTTAATCCCAGTACTTGGGAGGCTGAGACAGGAGGATTGCAAGTTTGCGGCCAGCCTCAGCTGCTTAGGCCCTCCGCAACTTAGTGAGACCCTGTTTCCAAATAAAGAATAAAAAATAGGGCTAGGGGTGTAGCTTGCAGGTCGAATGCCCCTGAGTTCAATCCCCAGTACCGCAAAAAAAAAAAAAAAAAAAAAAAAAAGTGTATAGCTGTGCACATGAATTTGAGCCTTAAAACAAAGGTACAGACAGCTCATGCTAGTTAAAATTTCAAAAGTACGAAATGACTTTCTGGAGACATTTCTTTTTTCCGAAGTCCCTCTTTCCCTGTCCCACGGGAGGGTGGCATGCCCCCAAGTTACACTCTGTGACCCTTCAACCACTGTGCTTCCTCTGCCCGGAGTGACCGAGGTCACCGGGGACTCTCTGACTTGGTCATCTTTTTTTTTTTCTTTTTGGTGTTAGGGATTGAACCCAGAGGCATTCTACCTCTGAGCCACACACTCCAGTCCTTTTTTATTTTATTTGAAACAGGGTCTCACTAAGTTGTGGAGGGTCTCACTAAGTTGCTGAGGCTGGCCTCAAACCTCAGATGCTCTTTTCTCAGCCTCCAAGTGCTGGGATCGCAAGCGCGACCTGGTCATCTTGGCAGGAGAGAGCGGTGGCTTTGGTGTGGGGTCATGAAAGATGGATGAGGGCAGGCACGGAAAGTTCTGTCTTGACCGTTCTCACCTGGTAACAGGACACCCAGGTGCTTTCCCCCACGGGGTGGAAGGAGGGCGTGCAGAGACCGGAATGTGAAGACCAGAGAATGCAGACAATCCAGTAGTTAGCCCCGTGATTTGTCATTAGCGCTTTTTTTCCAGAGTTGCTAATAATTAGCAAAATGGGCTTCGGCTCCATGAGTAAATGAATCTGTACAGTTTTTCACTCGGGGTGGGAGAGGAGTCCTGCTGGCCGAGCTGCTCTGCGTCACACGCTGTTAGGAATTGTACGTTCTTGCCCTTGGTTTTATTGAAGAGCAGTGTCCACCGCTCCTAAGCAGATGACCTTAGGGACGAGACAGGCTGCGGGAGGGGAATGCGTGCTCACTGAGCCCCGACATTTCGAAGCCGGGATGGGATCCTTGCGTCCTGGTGCTGACTCTGCAGAGAGGTGGCACCCGGGAGGTCCTGCAAGACAGGGTCCCTCACGAGCTCGGGCTCCTGGAGTGTGTGGTGGACAGGCCTCCTCTCGGTCATCAAGGGTGTTGGCACTCGCCCTCCCGATGGGGGCCACGGCAGTAGGGGCAGCACTCCCAGGGCGGCGGCTCCGGGCGCTCCTGTGTTCTGTGAGTGGGTGCATGGTGGAGAAGCGAGGGAGGGCGTGACCAGCCGCGGTGCCCCGCCAGCATGGGGAGCCTGCTCCAGCCCCTGTGGCCGGCCGAGTGACCTTGTCCCTGTCCCTGCTAGCTGGAGGAGGAGGAGCCGCCCCTCCACAGCTGGTTCTGCTCACGGCTTTCTCTCATTTCCAGATGCTGAGCGAGTGGACAGCACCACGTTACTAGGTAAAGCTGACTTTTATTTTGCCTGTTTGGTCTCACATCTTGTTACCTTCCTGCCACTGTCTAAAGCCAGGAGAACGTTTCTTGTGTTAGCCTGTTCTGAGCGGCCCTCTAGAGAGGGCACGTAGCGCCTTCAGCCCGGCCCTTGCAGGGAAGCGGATGCCAGAACCAGGAGACACGGAATTGGAACAAGGTTCTGTTTTTTGCACCGTTCAGAACAAGATACAGTAATGGGCTGACCTATCCCTTCAGAAGTTTTTCTGTTTAAAATGACTTGTTTGAAATGTGAGCGCGGCTCTCGTTGCTGCACTGTGCTCTGGCGGGACAGCAGCGCCCTCCTGTGGGCAGACGGGGCAGCAGCGCTTCCCGCCTCAGCCTTCAACCTCCCCGCTATTTTCATGTGAAAAGACGTGTCTCTTGTAGTTTTTTTTCTTTGTTAAATGTGATTCCCAAAAGTGTAGTTCTCTTGAAAAAAGCAGTAACTTGATGGATATAATCTGTCGAGCGTGGCAGGGATTTTTTGGCATCGCTTTAGAAAGTCAGATTTGGAGGCGGGTCAGTGGCGGCGGGTTCTAGAGTGGACGAGCTTGGTAATGAGTTGTTGTCTTTCAGGTAACGCCTGCCAGGACTGTGCAAAGAGGAAGTTGGAAGAGAATGGAATTGAAGTCTCCAAAAAACTCAGAGAATCAGATGCTGGTACTGTCGTGTTTCTTTTGTGGAGCACCTGTGTCAGACTGGTCTTGCCCTAGGTGTCTCCAGCCTCAGTGCCCCTTGTCTCGTGGGGGGGGGGGTGTCGAAATCCCTGGTGCCCAGGTCAGAGGGCACGGGGAGATCTAGAGTGGAACCCGGGCCCGTTTTAAATGCGCTTAAGCATGCTGTTAAAGGAAAGCACACTTGGAAAAAGTGCAGGTTCTGGGGGACTTTCCCCAAAGTGAACATGCCCAGTTCAAGAAGCAGCACATTGTAGGGACAACCCCCCAACCCCATGGCCACTTTGCGGTCGCTCCCCCACCACCAAGGAAGGGAGAGCACTCTGCCTCCCCTCCCTCCTGCCTCCCAGTCCTGAGCCCCAGCGTCTGCTTTGCCAGCAGCAGTTGTCTGGTTGCAGGGCCAAAAGGAAGTAAGTCTTTTGCTCTGTCCATAGGCAGATCCTAAGAGCTGGAAAACAAGAGCATTTGCTTCATAAAAACGCCAGCGCTCTTTCCCGTCAGCCGGCCGTGTGCTGTGTTGACAGGCCGGTGCCTCGACTCCTGTGCGAGTTGGGGGATGTGTACAAGGTCAAGGTCCAGTGTGGTTTTCCTTACATCCCACGCTCCCATTTTTCATTATTTCACATTATTTGACCTTGGTTGTTTCTTTTTTCTCTACTCAGAACTAATACTAGTTGGGCTCTCCTGGATTGATTTCTACTATCTCTTTTTTTTGGTGTTACGGATTGAACCTAGGGGCATTTACCTCTGAGATATACCCCCACCCCAGCCCCTATTTTTAATTCTTTATGTTGAAACAGGGTCTAAGTTGCAGAGGGCCTCACAAGTTGCTGAGGCTGGCCGCGAACCTGCAGTCTTCCTGTTCCAACCTCCCAAGTTACTGGGATTACAAGCATGCGCTACACGCCCAGCTCCACTATCTTTTAAGTTTTCTCTAATGCTTCTTAATTTTCATTTTCCTTTTTAAAATTGGTCCATTATAGTTGCATATAATAGTGAGATTCATAGTGAAACATTATACAGTTAATTTTCATTTTCTTTCTCCACTTTTTTCTTTCTTCTTCTTTGGGTGTATGTATGTGTGTGTGGTCCTGGGGATTGAATCCAGAGGCACTCTACCTCTGAACTACACTCCTAGCCCTATTTTATTATTATTATTTTTCTTAGTTTGAAACGGGATCTCACTAAGTTTCTGAGGCTGGCTGCAAACCTGTGATCCTCCTATTTTAGCCTCCCAAGTACTGGGATTACAGGCATAGGCCACTATGCCTGGCTCTGTCTCCAATTTTTCAAAAACATTTTGGGAGATTTAAAAAATTATGCGTTAGTCCTTGGGTTAAATTTTTGATAGTGTGATCTTAAATTTTGGAGGGCTCCTGCCTTTTGAATGCATGCTTTTTAAAATACTCTTCGTAGTGCATTATAGTCTTAAAGTCTCACTTCATAATGGAGTAAATAGTGAGAGTGACATACACGTACACAGCAGTCGCTGAGTTTCCCGCGGCTCCGTCCCCACTGAGGTCATCCTTGGTATTCTCGTGTGTACAAATGGCCATGGAGGTGACTCCTTCACTAGTTCCGTCTCCCCCTCCCTCGCTCCACTGGGGTCTCCCTTGTCATCTAAAGTCCCTCTTGTATCCTGATTAATCTCCAGCTTCCACGTATGGAGAACTCTTATTTGATTTAACCTTTCTCCTGGTACTGGCGTCCCTTGTGTAGGACTGCGCTATCTTTGGAGACCCTAGAAACTACCGTCATCTGACTTACTCCATTCCTAAAAACACCGAATAGAGGATTTTCAGATGGTTTTGTTTTATTTCTTTTTGGTACTGGGAATTGAACCCA
Source organism: Graphiurus murinus (assembly GCA_004027655.1). Classification (NCBI taxonomy): domain Eukaryota; kingdom Metazoa; phylum Chordata; class Mammalia; order Rodentia; family Gliridae; genus Graphiurus; species Graphiurus murinus. Next base: position 14,510 of record PVLC010001828.1, on the reverse strand, counting down.
GGGGCATTCTATCTGTGACCTACACTCTGAGCCCTACTTTATTTTTATTTATTTATTTATTTATTGGAACTGGGATGGCCAGGGGCATTCTACCTCTGAGCTACACCCCCAGCCTTATTTTTTATTCTTTATTTGGAAACAAGGTCTCACTAAGTCGTGGAGGGCCTAAGTAGCTGAGGTTGGCTGCGAACTCGGATCCTCCTGTCTCAGCTTCCTAAGTACTGGGATTACAAACGTGTGCCACCACGCCCGGCTTTTATTTTTTATTTTGAAACAAGGTCTCACTTAGTTGTGGAGGGCCTAAGTTGCTGAGGCTGGCCGTGAACCTGCACGATCTCAGTCTCCCAAGTACTGGGATTACAGGTGTATGCCACCACGCCTGACTATAAAACCTCTTAAGCACCTTTATAACAGTCTACCAAGAATGTGTGAGAGCTTTGAAACATTTAACATTATCAGCTGCTTATTTAATACTTAAAATTACTCCCTGGTTGATATGTTTGAGCAGTATTATGCTATTTTTTGAGCATTCCTAATCTGAAATTCTCCAAAATCCCAAACTTTTTGAGTGTCAAGTTAGTGCTCAAAGTTTTGGACTTTAGAGCATCTTGAATTTCAGATGTTCAGACCCTTTAAGTCTGTGCATATGTTCCAAAATCTGAAAAAGTCAGAAATCGGAAACACTTCTGGTCCCCAGCAGTTTGGATAGGGATACTTGGGCTGTACTGCATTTTCCTTATGTAACAGAAGGAACATGTCCTATTGAAGTCATCTGTTATAGAGTCATAATGAATGCAAGTAGTACTTAGCAAATACAATTAGGCAAATTTTAAAAAGTTAGAGTGAATTGCTGAAGTTAGGACGGGTGGTAGGAGGAGGCTGGAGCTGTAGCGCCCTGGTGTTCAGTGGTGGGTGAAATGAGAGTCGGGTCCTCCTGGGAGGCCGCAGGGACAGCTGCTGCAGGCCCTGCACCCGTTCCTTTAGATTTTGTACAACTGCAGTGTACTTGGGAGGCACACATATCTTTGGAGGGGAATTTAATTTTGAGTGTTTTGGATAAAACTCTTTCAAATCTTTTAACAAATATTTGTATTGTGAATTCAGCTGGTAAGGACATCTTTAACTGAAATGAAACAAAAGCAAAACTAGTGTTCTTCTGAGCCAGGCACAGCTGTCCACCTGTAATCCCAGCTATGCGGGAGGCTGAGACAGGAAGATCACAAGTTTGAGACCATCCTGGGCATCTTGAGACCCTATCTCAAAGTGAAAAAATACAAAAGGGCTGGGGGCATGGTACAGTTGTAGAGCGCTTACCCAGCATGTGCGAGGCCCTCGGGTCCATCCCCAGTACTGCAGCAACAGCAGCAAGACGAGTGTCCTTTGAGTTGTTCCCTCTGGGGAGGTGGTTCTTTCCTGCCACGCTCTTTCACGTTTCTGGGTTTCCTCATGTTTGGGGATCCTCTAATACCTGCCAGCATTTGCTTTTTTGCTGCAGTACTGGGGATGGAACTCAGGGGCATTCTAACTCCAAGCTACATCTCCAGCCCTATTTTTTATTCTTTATTTTGAAACAGGGTCTAAGTTGCGGAGGGCCTCATTAAGTAGCTAAGGCTGGCTGGGAACCTGTGATCCTCCTGTCTCAGCTTCCCGAGTACTGGGATCCCAGGCGCGCACCGCCGTGGCTCGTTGCCTGTTGTATTTAAGAAGGCAGCCCTGGTATTGTCAGTACACAGCGCAGTTCTGCCGCTGCTGCGTATGCACAGGTTTATGTTCTGCAGCCTACCTCTAAGTGGTATTTAGGTGGCAGGACCTGCTGCCTGCTAGATGTTGCCACAGAGCAGTGGGTCAGGGATCCCCTTTGATGCTCACAGAGATCTGTCCCTGGGTGACAGCACCTATACCAGCAGCCAGACAGTCTACTTCGGGGGATCCCAGCCTGCACTGCACGTGGGCAAAAGGCCCCGGGCCATCTCCTTAGTCCTGCTGGCACACCTGCAGCCCGCAGAGAAGTGGGCACTCGCACCTGCACGCGGCCCTGTCTGCACACACGGAGCCTCCATTCCTCTCCACGTGCCCCTGTGCTCCCGCCACGTGTGCTGAGACTGCCTGTCCTCATCCCGCCAAGAAAAAAACGAGCGCCCATGTTCATGAGTTGAGCTTTTTAGATCTTTACAAACTTGTCACTACTTACCTGGTCCCTGGTGGTACTTAGAACTCTGCAGGCCTATTTCTAGATAGCAGCTAGTTTCCATCATGAAGGGTTTTCAAATTCTTTAGCACATAAACATTGGGAGGTAGCTTCTGAAATGGAAACCCTATCAAATACTTTTTTAGCTGAACTCTAATGTTTTGGAATTTCTTTTGCTTGAACAGATGATGCTGGAGGGTCTTGAAGTCTTTAAAACCAATTAAATCCTGCAACTTGAAAACCAGCCTTCTGCAACCACAGTGCCACGCCCAGCGAGGAGGACTGTCCAGAGGCCTCCGCACGGCTCAGCCCTACACTGTCATGTACCAAGAGAACCTCGTGGTGTGTGGCCCTCAAGGCTGGGTGGCAAGACCTCCCCTGGATGTTTAGCTGCCCGGGAGGGACATGGACACACCTCAGGTACCCTTTGTAAGGACTGATGGAAGCTACCTCAGGGACAGATAAGTGGGAAGAGCCCGTGTTCCCGATTCCTGTCTGACATGCTTCTTGTGTCAGGATGGCATTTTCTCTAATATAGTGGGGAGGGTGAAGATTGTCCAGGCAACAGGAGTTGCCAAAGAGAAACTAAGAACTAGACATATATTTTATAATTTTTTTGTGGAATATGTTACAGTAGAAAACATTTTAAAGCTATGTTTGTTACTTTGTTAAATAGTAAAGAAAGACTGGATACTGAAAACAGTAGTGAAAATGGTCTATTTTTAAAAGACAGCTGTCAGTAGGTTTCTCTGGGATTCCATCATTTTAGTAACTACTGTTCCAAAGAGGGGTAGGTCCAACCGTTGCTAAGAAGCGTGAAGGTTGGAGATCCAGGGGCCTCTCAGTGGAGCCGAGTGTCATGCAGGTTGCCCACCGTGTGAGTGGCAGTTGAGAAAGCACAGGTGAGCAGAAGACCAAGTCTCTAGATGCTAAATCCAGCTTCCCAGGTCACCGTTCTGTGGGGCCAGGTCTAGCCTTTCCGTGTCTCTTCAGATCGTCTTCCTCTGGCTCACATTAAGGGGATGTGCACAGGGTGAGGTAGGCACCACCTGCAAGGGCCTGCCATGCTTTAAATGTTTTCAGGACTTAAGCACGAGGAAGCAGCCAGCCGAGTGCGTGGCTCGTGCCCGGGAGCTCCTCCATGCTGTCTCTGGCCGAGGCTTGCGTGGTGCAGCCAAAAGGCTTCAGATGAAGGCCTCCCTCGGAAACAAGCCCTGTGGGGTTGGAGGCTGTCCATTTTTGGCATGACATTTCTTGCCAAGCCCTCTGACACTCCCATTGGTGGCACCATAGCTCACAGGGAAGTTGAGAATAAGAAACGCAAGGTTGGAGTGTACAGGGAATGAGAAGCCAGAGACATGGCGCGCCCCTCTCCCCAAGCATGGAAAACAATGATTTTATGTCACTTTGTTCATAAATAAAAATTTGACATCAACTCTTTGTGCTCAACTTTTAATTATGACAAGGCTTGGTATAATCAATGAGTTTTTAGCTTGAGTTGCCAATAGTGAAATCAAGTAAAGGATTACTTTTGGTGTAAAACTTTTTAGAAAGGAAACATAAATTATTTAAGACACATTTACAAAGTGCAATCAGGGATGGATATCTGAATCTGCCAGTTGGCCAGAGACGTTGTACAGCAAAACTCTAAGCAGAGGTTCTGTGGCGTAGGCTACGGAATTGGAAAAGTAACTCCTAACCCTCCAAAGTCATGCCGTGCTGAAGGGCTGAGGCTGGCTCGCTGCTCTGAGTGATAAATCTGTAGTCAGTTTTGTTGTAATGGGTTATTGTAAATTGCAAGCTTATTCCATCAGGATTCATGCACATATTAGAAACAATCCGAGCGCAGTGTGTATTTACCTATGATTTCATCAGTGAGAAATCCTAGGTCAGATGGCAAAGTCTGGCACTGTTTACTGTTCGGAGTTAGAGTAGTTGGCACATTTTGAATAGTTGCACAAGGACAATACCATCCTCGTGGCTTCATCAATCCTGAAATATTTGCCAGGATCTTTCAAGGAATTCACTGGCGTGCCAAGTGGAGGTGGTAAACCACACCCAGTTGCATGGAGCTGGGATAATCCCCAAGCTCCACACCCCACAGCCTACCAGAGCTCCCTGGTTCTGTCTGCTTTCCAACCTCACCCACAGTGGGTGTGCGTTTCAGATAGTTCTTGTACTCCTCAGGATGCACTTCCACGAGCAGCTGTCGGGGATCTTTCAGGACAAAGTACCATATTGTATTTGCGTATTTCTTAACAATTTAATGTGTCAGCTATTTTTTGGGGGGAGGGTGCTGGGGATTGAGACCGGGGCAGTCTACCTTCGAGCTACACCCCCAGCCCTATTTATTTTGAGACAGGGTCTCGCTAGGTCAAGTCTCACTACTTGTTGGGGCTGTCCTCAAGCCTGCAATCCTCCTGTTTCAGCCTCCCAAGGACTGGGATTAAAGGCATGTGCCACTACACCTGCTTCAGCTATTATTTTTCCTAGATTCGTGTGTGTGTGTGTTTCCCCCATCCCGTACTTTCTCAGCCCTGTGTTTTGTATTGTTAGCATGGTGGTTTTCAAGAATGTAGGTATGTTTTGGTAGAACAGAACCAACTGTACTTGGAAGGATCCCTGATAATCTATGAGTCACCGTCTGAAAAAGAATAGCCGAGCAAAAGGGAAAGTGCCACACTGCACTTGTGCAGCATTGAAAGGATGGTGTCGACCAGTGTCCTTCAAAACAGAGGAAGAAGCAGGTGACTCGTAGAGCCGGCTCTGAAGAATGGGAGGACATGAGTGGCTCCTGCCGCGTAGAGGGGAGCTCTCATGCAGGCTCCTGCGGGAGCAAGTCTTAGTAATCTGCACGGTGAGCAGTGATTCTGTGAACGGGAAACTGCATGCTGTTGAGAAGCGACTTCATCACCTCAGGAGGCTGCTCCTGGCTTCGTACTTGGCCCAAAGCAGACTTGCGAGAGGACCTCAGTTTCCTTGTCCCATTGAAACAGAAATGAAGTACTACTGAGTAGTGTCCAGTTTTCCTACATGTAACATTTTTTACTTGAGAAAGCTTATATTTTTCAGCATTAACAATTATATTTAGAAAAATTTACAGTGAAGCAGTTACAACTTGGTTTCACCACATGTGTTAGCTTTTCGTTGCTGTGACAGAACACCTAAGAAAAACAACTTGGAGGATAGGCCACGTTGGCTTGTGGTTTCAGAGGCGTCTGTCCAAGGTCACTGTCTCCAGTGCTCTGGGCCTGAGGTGTGGGGCGCAGCATCATGGGGGAAAGGTGTGGTGGAGCTGAGTGGCTCAGCTCACGGCAGCCGGGAAGCAGAGATGGAGAACTGCAAGTCCCCAGCAGCACGATTCCAAGGACCCACTGTGCCCAGCTAGGTCCTTCCTCCTACGGTTTGTACCACCTCCCAGTAGTGCAGTCAGACTGTCAATCCATTAACAGATGAGCCTTGTGATCACTGCCTCAAAGCTGAACACTGCTGCCAGATCCAAACCACAACGCGACACACACACACACAACACACACACACACACACACACGCACACAGTTTCTAAAACTGTACACTGGAGACAATTATTTATTGGTATTTTCAGTACTGACATAGTTTGTCTGATAGTTTCCCATAACGGCTGGGTTCAACAGCTTATTAACCACCCTGATGGTTCAGGGCTGGGGATGTAGCTCAGTGGCACAGTGCATGGCCGAGCATACATGAGGCTGGGGTCCCATCCCCAGCACTGTGAACAGAACAAAACAAAAACAAGGATTTCCCTTAAAGATTACTTAGAAGGTACAAGGCAAGACCAGAGTGAAGATGCAGAATTCAAAATTTTATTTCAAACAAGCTCAATTATGGTACAAAATTGTACCCCCACCCCTTATCCAATGCTAACTGTCACAGGAAATGCCTCCTACGGGATGGGACCTGAACACTTTAACTCTGGCCAGAACAGGGTTTTGCATCAACAGCACACTGGCTGATCCTACTTGCTCTAGAAGTTCATTGGGAACTCGATGCCAACTAGCCTGACCTCCACAGGACCAGTGGCTGGCTGCTCAAGGGCACTCCAACTTCTGCCGGGCCTGGGACTCTGGGTGTCTCCTGCTGCTTTCTCGGCCGTCAGTGTCTGGATACTGAGAAAGGTCTAGTGTCAAAACGCGGCTGAGCATGCACTCGTCGTGCTGAAATTCGAGAGAAGCCAGTTTAAGAGTCAGTTCCTCTGATTAGGGAAAAAGTATTAAAAGTTTAAAGTAAGGCCATTAGTGGCTAGATTTGCATTAAAGAGGAACCTTATGCCTAAAAGGGAATGAATGAGCCGGGCTTAGTGGTGGGCACCTGTAATCCTAGTACTTGGGAGGCTGAGACAGGAGGATCGCAGGTTTGAGCCCAGCCTCAGCAACTTTGTGAGACCCTGTTTCAAAATAAAACAGGGCTGGAGTGTGTGCTCAGAGGTAGTATGCCCCTGGGCTCAATCCCCACTATCTCCCCCACCACCTACCCCCCAAAAAGGTAAGAATGACCTGCATTTACACAATACCATTTTTTAAAATCATCAGGTATGACTTCCATTTGTGGTCTCCTAACATTTCAGGCACAAGGAGGTACACATTTAAGTAACTACAATCCTAAATGTCTTGAATTAGTGGTTCTACTCTGTTAGACCAGGCCAACATCTGAATGGCTTAAGAAAGGTTTTCTGAATTCCAAATTACTGTACCACTGGATTCCAGTGAATGTTTTTCTTCTTTTTGCGGTACTGGGGATTGAACTCAGGGGCATTCTACCTCCGAGCTACACCCCCAGCCCTATTTTTTATTCTTTATTTTGAAACAGGGTCTCACTAAGTTGCGGAGTGCCTCACTAGGTAGCTCAGACTGGCCTCGAACCCGGATCCTCCGGTCTCAGCCTCCCGAATGCTGGGATTACAAGCGTGCGCCACCACGCCCGGCTTGTGAATGTTTTTCTTGACACAGTGATATAGTACATTTGTTTTTGCTTAAAATATATATTACAAGCCAGGCATGGTGGTACATGCCTGTAATCCCAGTACTGGGGAGGCCAAGACAGAAGGATTGCAGGTTCAAGGCCAGCCCTTAATAACTTAGACCTTGTTTCAAAAAAATATTAAAAATGAGTCTGGGGATATAGCTCAGAGGTAGAATGCCCTGGGTTCAATCCCCAGTAACACACATACACACACAAAAAGGACATTACAGAACGATGAAATTCAACACTAACAAGTCTGCTGTAGAATATGTACTATTTTACAAAACTATCATACTGCTGCAGTTTTTTGTTTCTTGGTGTTGGGAATTGAACCCAGGGGCATTCTACCTCTAAGCTATACCCCCAGCCCTATTTTATTTCTTATTTGGAAACACGTTCTCCCTAAGTTGCAGAGGTAAGATGCTGAGGCTGGTGCTGTGCAGTTTTAATTCACTTTCACTCTAAATATATCTTAAATCTCTCTGTACCATCATAGGAAAATAGTTACTCTTAAATTTTATTTGATTAAAAAAATCACTTAGGCCTTTTGTGCCAGTATTGAAAAATTGCTCTGGTATTGATTTCTAATAAACTGTAAAAAGCAGAGTCTGGGTGCTGCACAGGCACAGGCGGGGAGAGCCGTAGCTCTGCTGTTACTCCTCCCCTCTGCCCTTTGTCCTAAAGTTTACCCATAGTAGAAATGTCAAGGCAATTAAAGCCTGTAGCTTTAAAAATATGTAGACACTTAAAAACCCTAAGATCACAGCGACTCTGCCTGGCTCACTTCAGAGCCATAAAGATAGTAAAAGCCTTAAGCTTCACTTTTAGAGATCACCCACAGCTACACTGGCTGTAATTTGTGCCTGCTTCCCTCCTATTTTGGGGGACCCAGAAGGGTAAACTCCGTGTGCTGCTTCAAAGCCCCCATAGTTGATGAGCAACCAGTGCAGCCCAGTACAATAGGGGTGAAACAAGGTAGATCACTGACCCTGCACTTAGTAAGAGCACTGTCCAGAGACAAGAAGGCACCACCTGCCTAAGGAATAAGTTGCTAGCCCGCTGCTTTGGTAACGCTGATAAGAACATACCAATACAAATACAAAATCTGAAGCCGGGCGTGGTGGCGCACACTTGTAATCCCAGCATTCGGGAGGCTGAGACTGGAGGATCCGGGTTCGAGGCCAGCCTCAGCTACCTAGTGAGGCCCTCTGCAACTTAGTGAGACTCGGTTTCAAAATAAAGAATAAAAGCCGGGCGTGGTGGCGCACCCTTGTAATCCCAGCATTCAGGAGGCTGAGACCGGAGGATCCGGGTTAGTGGCCAGCCTCAGCTACCTAGTGAGGCCCTCCGCAACTTAGTGAGACTCAGTTTCAAAATTAAGAATAAAAAATAGGGCTGGGGGTGTAGCTCAGAGGTAGAATGCCCCTGAGTTCAATCCCCAGTACCGCAAAAAAACCAAAAACAAATACAAAATCTGTATTTAAGGGGCGGGGGTTGGGGAGGGAGGCAGAGTTCTCTTCCCTATTTCCTACTGACTTTGCAATAATGGCTTGCTGGAGCTGCAACCGAGCTGCCTGTTAGTTTTCATTTCCCGATTCAACAAATTTAGTTGAATGGAGGAAAAGAGCCCTCAGCGCTGTTACAACCGTGACACTCCTCTGCAGAAGTCCATTTGGAACTGTTAGCTGTGAAAGGAAAGACCTGGACTGTGGCGTGGAAGCGGCTTTCTGCCCACACCTGGCCGCTCTGGGTCCCTCACCTCTGGGTAGATGCCGATCAGTGCATCAGCTCTGGAGTAGAATTCTTCTTTTAGGGAAATGATTATCATCTGGAATTGCTCCTGAGTCTGCTCCTTGATGTAACTTGACACCTGTGAGGAAATAAACAGCAACATTTCACCAGCAGGGAAAGGCCTTGTTTGGGCTCTGGGGACAGTGGCTCTGCTTTGTTTCTTGACTCTGCCCATTCTAGGTGACAAGGTGCTTACATTTTTGTAATTTAGTAAACCCATCACAACTGCAGAAATGGGAAAAGCTTAGCTTGAATAAGAGGTAAGTCAGAACAAAACAACCTACCCAAAACAAAACAAAACAAACCACACATACACAAAAAACAAATAAAAAAACACTACATAATCTAAAACTTAAAATAATTTTTTGTTTGTGGTGCTGAGGACTGAACCTAAGGCCTCCAGCATGCTAGGCAAGCACTCTACCATGAACACACCCTCAGTCCTAAAATACCATCATGGTAATACGCCTTTACTTTTGCAGTGCTGGGGTTGAACCTGGGGCCTTGTGCATGCTAAGCAAGCACTCTACCACTTAAGTTACATACCCAGCCCTATAATCAGCCTTTATAAAGGGATTAAAAATTACTATTCATTTTGTGAGGGAGAAGAAGGGCTTGTATTTAAATATACAACTCTTATTTGCTGGCTCAAAGCCTGAAGATGGAAAAAGGCAGCAGCTATGTATGTGCTCATAATCCACAATCAAGTCGTTTGGTTAGAGGTGAGCTCTGGCTCCTTCAGGAAGCTCAATTCCAAGGAAATAAGAAGAGAAAGTAGACTGGATAAAAATGAGTCTTGGTGAACAAAGTACTCGAAGCTTGGAGAATGACGGAAGATCTTGGACTGTCAGCAGCATACATGATGCTGCTTGCCAAGTCCCCAGCTCTGGGCCAGGAGCAAGTCTTCATGTGTCTTGGACCTGATCACATCCGACGTACTGGATACACGTTCTGGAGGCAGGAACATCGGCTTCAGAGGGGGACTGGTCACCAGCTAAGGTGATGGGGAGGGAGGAAGGACACTGCCCTTGGCTGAGAGGCTGAATTCACATACAGAAGGAACTCTGGCATTAAAGGCCTTGACCGTGGCCTCTAAGATGCAGGAGTGAAAAAGACTGTTGAGATAGTGATAGGGAGAGAGACAGAAAGCCAGTACGGTTTATGAAATGTTCCCCGAAGGCTCAGCCGAGCCGCGGTGCTCCTGGGGTGGTGAGCCCCTGAAGAGGTGGGTCCTGGCTGGAAGACGTCAGGTCATGGGGTGTGCCCTTGAAGCGACACTGGGGCCCTGGCCTCTTCCTCTCTGTGCTTCCTGGCCGCCGAGAGGTGCGCAGCTTCTGCCATTGCTCCCACCATGAGGACTTCCTCACTGCAGGCCTAAAGCAATGGGAACTTCCCACGGACTGGAAACTCACAGGAGCCAGAGCAAGCCATCCTTCTCTTGAAGATGACGGACTGTCCCGGTGTTTTGTTACAGTAGTGGAAACCTAACAGATGCGAAGCTGTATGGCATTGTTCTGCCTGGGGTCACTTATTAGAAATGTTGGGCACCTTGATCACAAGAGGGACTGGAGGCTACCTCATGGCTTTCATAGCCCATAACTGCTCATACTCAGTGCAGCAATGGAGTGCCAGGAACGTAAATCTCAAAGGGATCACAGAAACTAAAAGGCTTTAATACACAGACCGGACAGTAATAGAAGTCTTAAGTTATACTTGGACCCTGGAGATGCCACTAATATAAATAACTAGATTTTGCTACAAGGTAAGGATACCCTATAGGCAACTAAGCAAAGAAGGAATCCACAGTCAAGACCCCTGACAACATGGAACGCGGGTGCCAAAATCCTCCTCCTGACGGGAGAGTCCTCTCTCGGGTCAAGCCACGGAGCCCAGAGGGCGGAGGTGGAGACAAATCAAGTTTTCCTTGTTCCTGTTCTCCTTTCCTTTCCCTGGCTGCCATGAAGTCTTTGGCAGAGGTTTCTCGAGTTCGGAGTTGATGAACCCTTCTTGTGTGTCCTGTGCCACGTTAACAAGCAGGACCCCTGAGTGACATGGCTGACACTGATACCACTTGGGGAGTGCTGACGACCACCCTGGTGACATTAGGAGTTATCTCAGTGTCAGCTGTTTAACGCCCCCAGGTAGTCGGGCATTTCATGTGACTCTGCAAGAGTCAGGGAATCGGAGGTCAGCTTCAGGGGCACCAGAACCTGCTAGGCAGCACCCCACGGCTGAAAACTTTCCTCAGGACTGGGCTCATTAACCAAGCCCAATAGATTAGGTTATAAGTTAGAATGCCAATTTACATAAAAAATGTATCTGCCAGCATGAACAGAGCAGCCTCCTTGCAAGCAGCGTAGTGTGAGGAGAGGGCGGGCTGGAGTCAGAACCAGCAGAGTCCAATTCCTCCACCCCAGAGCGATGGGCACTGCCAGTGTCTGCCCGCTCTGTTCACAGCCCACGGCGGGCCCTTATCACTTCCACAACTCCACGGGGTTACAGAGGAGCCGTGTGGCTGAGAGTGCTTCTTGAAGGTAGCTCTATACACCTGTCTACCTTTCAAGCATTACACTATTTCCTTAGTTATTGTTTGTTTTGGTACTGGGGATTGAACCCAAAGATATTCTACCTCTGAGCTACACTCCCAGCCTTTTAAAATTTTTATTTTGAAACAAAGTCTTGCTAAGTTGCTGAACTCAAACCTTCAATTCTCCTCCCAAGTACTGGGATTGTAGGTGTGTGCCACCATACTCAGCTTCCATAGTTTTCTAAAAAACAGAATTGTGCACAGTAAGTGACAGGATAAATTTTGATAAGAGTGTGTGTTGGGGGTGGAATTTTGAACTTTTAATTCCTTTGGAATTTTATTTACAGACATTATTAGTAGGCTTTACTAACAACTAACTTGGTCCATGAAATCATATAAACCTGTACACCACAGGGCCTGCTATTACTGACCCACTGTAACTCCCTATACCTAGATTTTGGGACAAGCCAGCCGTGCCCATAGCTGCTGCTGATCGCATGTGGCGGCCCTCGATCGACTCACCGTGTTGGTTTCCAAGCAACTCTAGAGGGTTCCCTAAATGTCAAATGAAAACTACCTGGAAGCATCTTGTTTTTAGATATTTAGCTTAGACTGTAAAAGCACTGACTTTAATCAACAATTATTGCTGGCCCTATAACTATTCAAGGAAAACTGCCTTCTGACTGCAACATGAACCTGGTATTGTAGATATGGAAAATCAAAAGGAAAAAAACTTACTTTGCCAATGTTAGTATTGTCCAGGGCTGCATCCACTTCATCCAAAACAAAGAACGGAGCAGGCCGAAAACTAGAAATAAATGACAAGTAATTTACAATTTCAGAAGGCTTGGAGGAAAGGATTAACAGTATTCAGAATAAACAAGACACATCATTTTAGAAATGTGTGTCTAGGCAGTTGGCCTTTGTGTTGCTAAATTGAGGGCTCAATTGTCAGTCCACGCCCTGCATGCTCTGTCTCAGGAGTGTCTGGGTCAGTCATATTTCTGCTTGCTCCCCCCACTGCTCCTGAATCCCTTCTGCCGACACTTCTCCGTAACTCCAGGACGCTGCGGTGCCCCTGGAGCTCTGCCTGGAGCCCTCCTGACCTAACAGCTCCCTGGTGATTTCGTCTGTTACCCACTCTTCCATCAATAGTTCTGCCCTCGCTCCTGCACTCTCGCCCGCATCTCCCACGCCTTGTTCAACAATTCCATGTGGGTGGGTGCCTGATAAACACCTCAAACTCACCCCAAAGCAAAATCCTCCCCCGTCCTTCCAAACCTAGTCTGTCCCGTGGTCTTCTCCATCTCGGCTACTGGCAGCTCTGACCACTCTAGCTGTTTAGGCCAAACCCATGGAGTCATCCCGGGCTCCTTCACACCCATCAGAACCTTCTGTTCTCACCCTGGTCGGATGATTACCAGCTTTCACCTCCATTGTTAAGGGAATGTTTATGCCTGCCACTGCTGCAGAAACATCCCACCTACTTGCAGGCTTGCTCTGGCCTCAGGGCCGTTGCGCTTGCTGTTCCTGTATCTACATTACTCAGCTATCTACATTACTTGCTCCCTTAATTACTTCAAATCTCTGCCCAAATGTTACCTTCTCAAATAGGCCTTTCCTGATTTTCTTTTCTTTCAATACTGGGGTACTGAGCTACATCCCCAGCTCTTTTTGAGACATGTTCTAAGTTGCGTAGGCTGGCCTCAAACTTGTGATCCTCTTGCCTCAGCCTCCCAAGTAGCTGGATCACAGGTGTGTGCAACTTCTCCCCTGCCACCTATTAACTCCATTCTCTGCTTTATTAATATATTTTAACTCCCTGCCACCTATTAACTCCATTCTCTGTTTTATTAATATATATCTCTATAGAACTTGTCATTTTCTAATATTCTCTATATTACAAGATTAGTTTGTAATAGTCCTCAATTATTATCTGTCTTCCCCAACTAAACTGCAAACACTTTTGAAGCAGGCATTTTATTTTGTCCAGAGGCCTCCCTAGTGCCTGCAACAGCACCTGGCACAAAGCACACGTCCAGCAGCGTCTGAGCAGTGGCTGTGGCGCCACCTAGTGGCAGTCTTAATCTGCTGCGATCCAGCGTGCAGGGCTGTCCTGCTTCCCCAGAGCCCCTGCCATGATGCTCTTCTCTCCTTTTCTTCTGGGGACTCCTGCATACTTGCCTTCCCGGTCATGGGGACGGAGAGGCAGCAGCGCCTGCACCTTGGATCTTCACCTACCGCTCTGAATGCTGAGCGCGCCAATGGCCTTCATTTAACCTAACTTCCTGTTTCTTGATTTATATTACAGAGAAACAGTGCCACCATCATCAGTGGAAATGAGAAATACTTTTCAACATTTGTGTGTGTATGTGTGTATATGTGTGTGGTACTAAGGATTGAACCCAGGGGCATTCTCTACCTCTGAGCTATACCCCCATCCCTATTTTTAATTCTTTATTTTGAAACAGGGTCTCACTAAGTTGTGGAGGGCCTAAGTAGCTGAGGCTGGCTACAAATCCTGATTCTCCTGTCTCAGACTCCCAAGAACTGGGATTACAAGCATGTGCCACCACGCCTGGCTTTCAACATTCTTTACTACATACTAAATCTCTGAAGATGGACTACGAAAATAATATACAAGTTGAGTTTCTTAATTTGTTCTTGGTTTTGGGGCAATCCTGGTATCATATTTGGCCATTCCAAATATTTCTTTTTCTTTCATTCCTATAGCTGGAAAATTACTATTGGTAAAACAAAAATCTGTCCAAGACTAAACTCTTAAAATTGTTGTAGCCTGCCGGGCATGGTGGCGCACGCTTGTAATCCCAGCATTCGGGAGGCTGAGACCGGAGGATCCGGGTTCGCGGTCAGCCTCAGCTACCTAGTGAGGCACTCCGCAACTTAGTGAGACTCGGTTTCAAAATAAAGAATAAAAAATAGGGCTGGGGGTATAGCTCGGAGGTAGAATGCCCCTGAGTTCAATCCCCAGTACCGCAAAAAAAA
>PVLC010001827.1:22846-130300 GCA_004027655.1 Graphiurus murinus | reverse complement strand
TTTTTTTTTTTTTGCAGTACTGGGGATTGAACTCAGGGGCATTCTACCTCCAAGCTATACCCCCAGCCCTATTTTTTATTCTTTATTTTGAAACCGGGTCTCACTAGGTTGCGGAGTGCCTCACTAAGTAGCTGAAGCTGGCCACGAACCCGGATCCTCCGGACTCAGCCTCCCGAATGCTGGGATTACAAGCGTGCGCCACCACGCCTGGCTTGAATATGTTTTTGAAAGATCATTTGGAAATATTTAAGTATAGTATTTAATAAATAGAGCACTCTAACATTTTGGTATTTGGAACTTTTAGGAAGTAGTTGTTATTATAAACAAAAAATGCAAATAAAAACACAGTGGGCTGTTCAGGAAGGAACTGAAGCAAGGATGTAACTAAGCAAATAAAATCAAATAATGAGATCTCAAAGAGAGAATAAGAATTTTTAAATTCTATGAATATGCTTTAGAACATCTTACTTTTTAGGAGTAATCTTCTGACAGAGTTATTAATCTTAGGATATATTATATTCTGCATAGAACTTGATGGCTTTTCTAATTTCAGAATACTTATATTCTGTATAGGATGAAAATATGAATATAAAGACCTATCTATCATTTTTCAGCATCTAAATTTGACATGCCATTAAAAGACTATAAATATAGGCAACTTATTTGACAAGTTCTGTCTTGCCAAATTATTTCTTGTGTAAAGAAACTTGAATGAAGAAAAATTCAGTGTTAATGAAGAAACTTGAACTGAAGTACTTTTTTTCTTTTGTAGTACTAGGGATTGAACATAGGGACATTCTACCTCTGAGCTACACCCCTAGCCCTGGTTTTTACTCTTTATTCATTTTGGGACAGGGTCTCACTAAGTTGCTGAGGGCCTAAGTAGCTGAGGCTGGCTGTGAACCCTGATCCTCCAGTCTCAGTCTCCCAAGTACTGGGCTTACAAGCGTGGGCCATCATGCCTGGCTTAAAGTACTTTTTTTTTTTTTTTTTTTTTTTTTTTTTTTTTTTTTTTTTTGCAGTACTGGGGATTGAACTCAGGGGCATTCTACCTCCGAGCTATACCCCTAGCCCTATTTTTTATTCTTTGTTTTGAAACCGAGTCTCACTAAGTGGCAGAGTGCCTCACTAGGTAGCTGAGGCTGGCCACGAACCCGGATCCTCTGGTCTCAGCCTCCCAAATGCTGGGATTACAAGTGTGCGCCACCACGCCTGGCTCAGTACTTTTATATTATAATAAAAATAAGTTAAAATAGAAAATATTTTCAATTTAGCAGAATTGTTCTTACCAAGTACCTAAGGCCCTTTACAGAGTAGCTTTTCAAATAGAATGTTATAATCTATATTAAGTGTATAAATATTTTAAATTTACTAGATAAAAAATATAATTTTGATGACACAGAAATTTCATGAAAAGGTAAATACTAGTGAAGCCATATTACAGGTATTTTTCTAAAAAGGTTCATAAGAAGAAGTTAACATTCTTCTCATGTTATTTTAATATTAATTAATATACAAATTTTTTAAATTTAATTTGTACTTTTGTCTTTTCGGAATAAGTTTATTTAAAACATATTGCAATAGCACTATTTTTCATCCACTAAAAACTGCAGTGTGCCCTTTCATTGTCAAACTTTTCTCAATTAAGGGATAAACAATATGGTGTCCACTGTCTATGGCTACCACGTCTTACATAAAGAGGCTGTAGCACATTGTCCACAAGACGGAAGAGGCAGAATTAAGGAACTACTTTTCCAAGGCTACTACTTCATTCTCACCTTTGGCCATTTCCCAGCAATATTATTCAAAGTATAATTTATATTTAGTTGTTTCATTTTAAAATAATTCTTATAAATAGAGTTACAATTTGGATGAAGATGAATATCTGAGTGAGGTCAGAATTAACTAAGAAATACAAGAGTTTATTGAGTGCATCATTTTATTTGTGCAAGTAACTCAATGGTGAAATGACTCTTAAAGTAACCTTGTAGTAAAAATGGGCTATGTCTAAAATTAATGGCCTAAAGATGGTAAGATGTTCCTTTGGCTCATAGGTTGGGGTTATTTCTTGATACCTGTAAAATTGATGAGATCCATTAAGTGAACCATGGGAGTCACAAATGGCTCCTACACACAGAATATGAAAGTAAGATAAGAATAAATCTCATTCCCCAGCCTGTAGGTCTACTCTTTTTTTCTCTAATACTATCTCACTCAGCACAGTGTTTCTGGCTTTATGATTTCCTTCCACTAATACAACATTGCTGTGAATGACTCCCAACATCTCCTGCCTCTGAAAAAATGCATGGGCTTTGTTACTTCTCTGACCCTTTTTCTCTATATTTTCTTTTCTTTATTCACTTTTCTTACTCAATCACTATTTAGGCCAATATTTACAAAATTGATATTTATTAAATTCTATGTTTGAAGCAGTTTATATTCATCATAATTATGATATGTTTACCACCACTGTCTTTTATTGTTTTTTTTTTCTATTCTCAAAGTTGTTGTACTCATTTTTAATGCCCCAAATTCTAAAAAAAATTATCTATATATCCCCTATGTGTTTACTGCATGAAATTATATTGGCCACTGCTAAATGTTTATCTTCAGAGCTTTAAATATGTTAGGAAAAATACATTGTATAAGGCTAAAGGATAAAAGTTTATAATCTGAGCAGCATATATTAACTTTATGCTATATCACTCAAAATACAAAGTGTTTATGTCTAGCTGATGTCTCTTTCTCAAAGATCCTGACTGCCATATATAAATATCTACTATCTAATTGGATCTTAGAAATATCTCAAAATTAATATGCCCCAAGCTGGAGAAACTTTTGATATCTCTCTTTAATCTTAAATTGTCCTCCTCCAATTTTTTTCTTTACATACTACTTTTCAAGCATAGAAGTCATCTTGACTTTTCTCATCTAATCCATCTCCTGTCCATATCCAATCCATGAAGGTCTGTTTTTCCTTCTAGTGTATATTTTCAAATTGACCCACTTCTCTCTTAGTGCATTGTCATCACCTTATGTCATTAGAGACTGCCCCTTGAATGGTCTCCTCACATTAACTCTTGCTTCTCAGTCATCTACACTTAGCATCCTCATAGTCTCATCAAACCTAAATTAGATTATCCCTGCAATGTTATTTTATGTCTAAGAATCCTGCTTCTTGTGTTTATGTCATTTATTAAGAAAATGTCTTGAGTAATACAGTATGAATTGAATAACTAATAGAACGCACCTCACAAAGTTGTTAGGAGAATTAAATTAATATACCTTTAAAAAACTCTGTCCCACTACTTGATTAAGTCCCCTGAAGGCAGAGGCCGCATGGGTATTGTTCACTTTTTTTTTTTTTTTTTTTTTTGCAGTACTGGGAGTTGAACTCAGGGCATTCTACCTCCGAGCTACACCCCCAGCCCTATTTTTTATTCTTTACTTTGAAACCGAGTCTCACTAAGTTGCAGAGTATCTCACTAGGTAGCTGAGGCTGGCCGCGAACCCGGATCCTCTGGTCTCAGCCTCCCGAATGCTGGGATTACAAGCGTGCACCACCACGCCCGGCTATTGTTCACTTTTGCATCAACAGCATATGACCAAATCTAGTATATTGTTGGTCCTACATAAATAATAAGTAGATAAACTAATTGATGACTAAAGTTCTAATGGGAGATGAAAGTAAGTTTTCAGTTCTCAGATTTCTATGGACATGACTCAGATAGACTGAAAATATTTTTAAGTCATATGCTTTGTGTTTAAATTTTATATAAAGCATATATTTAATCCTAAATATATCCATGTCTGTTTAATATAAAAAAACTACTTTGTTCATCAACATTTTATATTCTTATAGAATTGGGGTTCCAAAAAACCTAACATGTTTATCATGTGGCTTTGGGAACTCCTGGCCATTGCACCCACAGCCCTGCCTGACCCCCACTGTGAGCCAAGTCTCCAGTTTGAAAAATGGAAGATTAGCAAATAAGTTGTTTCTTTTTATCAACATTTTATTTGCATATTCTATACAGTGCTAGGGTAACTCGATTTTTTTCCACCACTAAACGGTTTCTAAATATCAAATAATTTGCCAGATTTATTTTAGCAAAGATCAACTAAATTCATCCTCACATTGATAGTTACTAATATTAATGAAACTCAGGTAAATCCAAAATGTGAAGACTTGGTATAAGTGTTGACTCTAGCTAAATAAATAAACAAACAAATGCTATGTGAGTTATTTTATTTTATTTTATTTTTATTGCACTCAAGTAATCCTAGAAACTGGGATTGATTTTCTTTAAGAAAGTTTCTTATATAGCACATGCTGTACATGCTGTTATTAACTTGAAATGAAAAAAAAATGAGTTCTTAAGGTTGTGTATGCAATAATCCTATAAAATAGACATTTCTTTTTAAGTGGCAAAAATCAAGACAATGATAACCAGTATTTATTAGTTTAAAGCACTTTTTCTCTCAACTCATTCATTTCTAAAATTTGTTTGTTTGTTTCTTTTTTTTCTGAGCTTGTAGCCCTTTTTTTTTTTTTTTTTGCAGTACTGGGGATTGAACTCAGGGGCGTTCTACCTCCAAGCTATACCCCCAAGCCCTATTTTTTATTCTTTATTTTGAAACCGAGTCTCACAGAGTTGCGGAGTGCCTCACTAGGTAGCTAAGGCTGGCCGCGAACCCGGATCCTCTGGTCTCAGCCTCCCGAATGCTGGGATTACAAGTGTGCGCCACCACACCCGGCTCCTTTTTATGTTTTGTTTTGAAACAGGGTCTCGCTATGTTGCTGAGTCTCCTTGCTAAATTGCTAAGGCTAGCCTGGAACCTGTGGTCCTCCTGTCTCAGCCTCCCAAGTAATGGGATTGCAGGCATGAGCCACCATGCCTAGCCCATTTCTAAATTTCTTAATACTTCATTTATACTAGCTTATTAGAGTCTCACCAAAACCACAAGAAATAAACATTATTATAACCTCTTACTATTCTTATACCTTTCCTGTAAGTTTGAAAGTATTTCAAAATAATAGAATATTTTTATTATAAAAGAAGAGGAATGGAACATGCATTTAAAAATAAAGATATAACAGATAACATATGACTGCGCAAATTCCTAAAACTAAATAGAATTTTCTACATCTTTATTATGCTTTTTATTAAAACAAAAATTATAAATATTTACAAGCTTCTCCACAAAGATGTTAGCATCATTCCCATGAAGAAGTCTACAAAGTATAAATTGTAAAAATTTCTAGTTCTTTCTGATTCTAGTTTCACATTTACTTCATTTTTCATTCATTTACACATCTGGTCAACTTCCTGACAACTAGAATGTTAATTTTCTGGATGGATATTAGTATTAATCTGCTGTATTTTTACAGAAATTTGGCAAGCTAGTCCACAGTCAAGGACACTGAGGCTGAGAATGGTAAACAAGGTGCTCATGAAACAATCAGTATACAGATAGAATTGAATTTTCTTCTACTGAAGCTTTACACAACCTCTTGTGTTTATAAAATAAACAAAAAAGGTAAGCTTCCAGGAAATATTTTTAAAAGTATAGAAAAATCACAAATTCTTGGAATATATATGTATGTATGTATGCATATATGTATGTATGTATTTTGGAAACAGTGACACTCTAAAGTCTCACTAAATTGCTGAGGCTAGTCTACAAGCTGCTATTCTCCTGTCTCAGCCTCCCAAATACTATGGATTACTGCAACACCATTCCCAGCTACAAAATTATTTTTATAATACCAATGTTGCTGATAAAATAAGATAAATGGCCAGTAAATTCTGCAGTTATTAGTTTGGTTTTTTTTGTTTGCTTAAAGTAAACATGAAGTTTGTTCAGTCAAAGTTTGGTATAGCTAGTATTCTCCTCATATAAATAGACATGGAAATTGGCATTTTGGGACTATACTCTGGAATGTTTTTGTACAGCTACCTAAAAAGTACCTCACCAATCAGATAGGAGTACTGATTTTCCTCCTAAATGCATGTCTTCTTGTACTCTCCACCTTTTCCCTGTTGACTAGTACCATTAACAATAAGTTTACTGACCCCAAATGGATTTTCTAACCAGCTGTTCTTTTTTTTTTTTTTTTTTTTTTTTGCATCCTGCTTTTGTGGTTTTGTGTGTGCTTAGTTTAGGAACAGAAGGCAGCAAACACGAATAAGCACCAAAATGGAAAAGTGAGTAATTTATATTCTCTTGTGATGCAGCATGAATTTAGAGAAAGGTTAAAACATACAGTACTCATTTTAATAATAATAAAATTCTCTTCTCACCAAAGTTCTTTCTGTGTCATTGGTAAAAATAAACAGGCTGTACAGAGCATGGTGGCACACACCTATAATCCCTGTACTTGGAATGCTGAGATAGGAAGATCATGGGTTTGAGGCCAGCCTCAGCAACTTATTAAAACAAAGAATAAAAATGGTTGGGGATGTAGCTCAGAGGTAGAGTGCTCCTGAGTTCAATCTCTAGCCCCCCCTCAAAAAAAGAAAAAGAAAAGAAAAATTGTATATACATGAAAGCATATGTGTGTGCATGTGTCCACGTAAGTACACACATATATATATATATAATTTATTATATTAGATCATCACTAATATATTAATAATCTCATCTGGGTACACTATAAATACCACATAGGCAAAAACTGGACATTTATATTTTTTTATTCCCTAGGATTATGAAGGCAATACCTCTCTTCGTCTTTTGACTAAGCACTATAAAGAAATGGAATTCTCTTGTAGCATTTCTTTTTTCTTTGGGGGGAGGGGCTGTGGATCTAACTAAGGGCCTTCTGCATACTAAGTACATGCTGGACAACTGACCTGCATTTCCTCTAGTATCATTTCTTTTTAATTTTAACTAACACCCAGTTTCGCAAAATCAAGTTCATTTATATGTTAGTTATCTCGTACCATAGCTCTCTTGTTTTTGCTTTACTTATTGAACATTTTTTTTTTCTTTTTGTGGCACTAGGGATTGAACTCAGGGGCATTCTACCTCTGAGCTACACCTATTTTTTATTCTTTATTTTGAAACCAAGTCTCACTAAGTTGCGGAGTGCCTCATAGGTAGCTGAGGCTGGCCGCGAACCCGGATCCTCCAGTCTCAGCCTCCCGAATGCTGGGATTACAAGCGTGCGCCACCATGCCCGGCTTATTGAACATTTTTATTTGAATGAAACAAAAGAATTCTCAGACAATTTAATGTTAGTAAATCAGGCATATGTTATGGAATCAGGCAAAACCCAATGTTGATTGTGTCAGATATAAAAAACACAAGTTAATTTCTTGTCCTCACAAAACTGTAACATATTGAGGAGTGCAAGATAATGAGTAAAACATAAACTTGAAGTATTAGATCAAAAGGGAGAGAAAATACTAGATGCTGCTTGAAAGATCTAGTTTTAAGGAAATATGGAGGATAGCAGAGATACTATAATTAGTAGAGTAATGTTTTTCAGGTGATGAAAGATAGTGGGATCTACTTCCAAGTATAAGATTGGCTTTTATAAGATAAAATGCTTTGTATAGCCTCAGTAAAGAAGGAATCTTCAAAACTATAGTGAGATTCCATCTAACCCCAATCAGAATGGCAATCATCAAGAAATTAAATAACAATAAATGTTGGTGAGGATGTGGGGAAATAAGAACTCTTCTACACTGTTGGTGGGATTGCAAACTAGCTCAGACGCTATGGATATGAGTGTGGTGATTCCTTAGAAACCTGGGAATGGATACACCATATGATCCAGCTATACCACTCATCTTTCCAAACAGGTTGAAACCAAAGAACTATAGTAATATATGCATACTCATGTTCATAGCAGCACAATTCACAATAGCCAAATTATGGAGCCAACCTAGGTGTCCATCAACAGATGAATGGATTATAAAACTATGGGAAATACACACAATGGAATTCTACTCAGCAATAAAGAAGAATAAAATAATGTCATTTGCAAGAAAATAGAAGGACCTGGAGAACATAGTGTTTAGTGAGATGAGCCAGTCACAGAAAGTGAAGGGACATATGTTTTCTTTAATATGCGCAAGCTGGAGAGTAACAGGGATACCAGAGGGCCTCCAGATAATAGAGGAGAAACCTCAGTGGAGCCAGGGAAGTGATCTAATAGAAGGCAAGGAGGAAGACTGAGGTTCAGTTTTGGAAATACTAACATCGACTGTGTATACATATGTGAAAATCCCAATGTCAATCTTAGTCCTCTGTATGGGAAGAGGGGAGACGGGGAAGGGGGGGGCACCAAGTGCTGTGTGCATGTATGTCAATGTCAACATGATATACATTATGATGTGAGACTATAATGCTCCAAAAAAAGCACATAAAAAAAGAAGGCATCTTTGAAGGGCTCAGATGACAGCACATAGGCAATGTATTGATAATGGGAGTTTGGGGATGTTCGTTCCTGATGCCTTTAATTTTGCAGTGAAATAGAAAAATCATTGGGTAAGAGGAGGAGGAAGGAAGTGTTAGAGTTTTGAATGAACAGGTGAAGGGATAAAATTGTCACATAAATGAACTAGAAATCCTAGGCAGTGACAAAGGCCCATTTAGCTTGTTGGTCTTGAATTTGGTCAACATGAATGCTTTTCTACAGATGTCCTCAGCTATCCTTGGGCTGACAAGTGGATTTTTTTCAAGGACACAGGGTCTCACTATGTGTCCAAGCTGGCCTCAAACTCCTGGCCCCAAGCAAGCTTTCAGTCTCAGTCTCCCAGGTAGCTGGGATTACAAGCATCTATCACCACATCCAGCTCAAGGAATTGGACATGGTCAGCATTTTCATTTTTCCAGGAAGGAATAGGGGGAAACAGTGAAAGTTTAAAAATGGGATAGATTATAATTTGAGGCACAAACTAAGTTATGTAATGAAAGAAAGAAGTAATACATGAGGGTTTTCAGGAACTGAGAAATTACAGCGATTGCATATTGTGATCTTGGTAAAGCTGAAGAATTATTGAAAATAAGGTACTAGTATCAAACCAAATGCCCCCAAAATTTCAAGCTATTGAGACAGTTAACTTAGCCTCATTTTTATAGTTAGAAAAATGAATACAAGATCTGATAGGTGTTTTTTCTCATTTCATTTTTATTATCTAGCTAACAGGCATAAAGAAAGTTTAAGAGTCAAAGAGACATATAAAAAAATAATAAACATGAAAAATTATCACTGCAGAATGTGGGATAGAATTTGCAGACTTAATGGAACCCAAACTGCATTTCAAGATTAATATATCAGTTTTGAAAATCACAGTTAGGGAAAGACCTCCTTAGTCAGGGATTTATCTTAGCATCTGCACTAGTTGTTGTATTTTTTAAAATAAGAACTATAATTCTCCCCCAGTTTTCTACCATAAACTACAGCTTTATTGCAGTTTCAAGGTAGAAAAAAAAAAAGGCCCCACAAGTTTATTATCAAATTACTGGCAGCATGTTGTGCAAAAATGCAATTAGTCAACTATTTTATCATAAATCCTGCTTATAGGTCAGTAAGTAATGTGAGATGTTAACATTAGAAAGTGCTCTGCTTGACACTGAATATTTTTAAATCATGTTATTTATGAGGCAATGCAAATAGCATTTTCCATGAGTGTTGACATGGGCTATCAAAATACCACATTTACATTATGAAATAGGACAGTGAAATACTAAATTGTAAAATACAGCCAATAAGATTTGGTAAGTGGAATGGAATACATTTAAATGCATGAGATCAAAAGGGAGTATCAAATCTGAACTCAAAGGAATACAAAACTGGGCTTTACTTCCAAAGCCAATCTATCTCTGTTCTGCCTCTAGTCAATAGATGAGATACTGTCCTAGTCATAAAGGTCTCAAATGAGTGATTAACCAATTTATTTGTCTTTATACCTCTATAATACTTAGATATAATTCTTCTATAACTTTATAGCTGATGAATTGAGTTAAAGGTTTAGTAATATTTTATTATTACTGATGTATTTTGAGTTAAAGTTTTAGTTATTCTTCTAAATGTATGTTTTCCTTTATTGACTGTTGAAAGAAAACCCCAACAGAAGACACTATTTCTACTAGGGAATGCATCTAACCAAATATATTTATCTTGTTGAAAAACAGCAGCTAATATGACTTTTAAAACTATTGATTGACTATGATAGTCACCAAAAATACATATTCAAGATTAAGTCAAATTGATTATTTTGCCATGAAGTTCAATAAAAGTGTATTTCTAATATTTTTAATCTTAATCTCAACTATAATTCCTTTAATTTATAAATAATATAAGTTTGAAACAAGCAAGTCATACACTATTTACATTTAAACTTTCTTTTTTATTTTTTAAATGTGCTTTTATTGGTGTATTATAGTATCACACTAGCCAATCACAGAGAGTGAAGGGTCATATGTTTTCTCTAATAGGTGCAAGCTAGGGAGTAATTGGGATATAAGAGGGACTATAGATAATGGAGGAGAAACTTCAGGGGAATCAGGGAGGTGGTCTAAGGGAAGAGAAAGAGACTGAGGATCATTAATGGAAATACTACTCTCGACTATGTGTACATATGTGAATGATTTACATTTAAACTTTCAAGGCTTAAGACCACTGTCTCTTTATACCCTGACTTCCCTTTTATTATCTTTCCATTGTATCAGGTAGAATTGAATGACTGAAGATGTTTTAAGATCTGGCAAAGGGGAAATTAAGTTGTAATTACATTCATTTTAGTTACTTGGGTTATTATATACTTCACAATCACTTATGTATTTAACTTATTGCAACTTTTCCCAGAGTAGGAGTGATTTCTAAGAATACTGAAACCACTAGGCTAATCCATCCTCTGCCCAATCTTATGATAAGAAGAGGTGGGACCTGAAATTATATTATAGTATGTACAGTGTTTTACACTGGAATTATGTAAATAGTGGTGGAGAAACAAGGTTTAAAACATTTGAATCCAGAAGATAATCTGTGGACAGTCTTTTCAAATATGATAGCCTGTATACAAAAGAAACTGGAAAGACTTTTCTCAATTCTATAAAAATTCTGAACATATGTATGACATTATCTGTAGTGGAAAAATATGTTCTAAACTATAAATAAAGTTTTGAACAACCATGATAGAAGAGAGACTCAATGTTCTCTTTCCTCTATAAATATTATAAAAATTTATTTTCATATGAAGACAAATTCAAAGAATATAAGGCAAAAATAAGGTAAAAGGGGTTTTATATCAGATAATATTTTTTAGATATTATGATTCTGTGGTATTTATCAACTTTTTAAAATTTGTGATTTCTTCAACTTATTTTAATTCTAAATAAATAATTTATTTCTATTCTTAATTTCATATTTGTGACTTTTCTTAAAGAAGGCCCTCCAAAATTTCATAAACTTAGGGCCAGCTATACGTAAGTTTTCTTGTCAATAACACAATTTTTTCTATACTCAGAGATAACACAGAATCTGCTGTATACATAATAGTGATAACAAAATGATCTGATGTCTCAAAGAAATGTGTCTACAGTTTTATGTTTAGAGGAGGGTGTGAACTCTAATGAGCTCTTTCTCTAGGCATTAACATATATGAATGTATACCTACCCAGAATTTTGTTTTCAGACTTTGATTATAGAGCCAAATGCCTTGCTCATTGCTCCATGAGATTCAGTCCTCACTGACAATGTGACAAAGTCAAGGACACATCCCATTTCAAATATGAACATAAGACTACCTTAGACACCTTCTAGTAGTAGAATCTCTGCTGGGAAGCAGTGATGGCTTATAAATAATGACCTTGTGGTAACAAAAAATGACATAGTCTTAGAATAGGAAGAAAGCTGAAGAAATTATTTAACCATTAGCTAACATTATATGAAAAACACAACATCCCTAAGAAATGTTCATCCAGTTAGCTTTTGCTAAATCTTATCTGTAACTGGTTTCTTATACAGACAGCCCACTGATAAATAGCTCTGATAAAAGTTCTTTCTTACATTTAATCAAAACCTAACTCCTTTTAATCCTATGTAAATTCTCTGGAGTCTAACCATGTGTACGCATTTATTGACACTTGTGACTTCAAATATTTGAGGCTATCTTCCATCTCCCTGAAGAGTCAACCTCTCTCCAAATTAACTATCTCCAGCTCTAGTTTCATTAACCCTGCAGTTCTTCTGAATATAATCAAGGAATATGAAAGTGTGATAATTAAGTTAGGAATTTATAGACCACTAAATTTAACTAGCCATCAACATATATGCAAGCCACTGAATGGAACATGTCTTTTATCAGATAAATTTTAAATTTTAGATTGAAAGTATCTAACTTAAACCTCTGTTAATATCAACTAATATTCAAATCTTGTGAAACTCATTAGAATCTCTACTCTTTCCTCTACTCCATTGTAAATACACGAAAACTTTTTCCCACCTGTTTCTTTTGCTCTATCTGTAAGCTGATTTTTTTTGTCAGTAAGCTGAGGATAACTTCAAGTGTTTCAAATTTTCCATGGAAATAGAAGTCAGGAAAATGAAAAAATATTACTTTTGTTCGCAATAACTGTATATTCTCATCATTCAAATTAAAATTCACATACATATTCTGATTCCAACTGCCACAATTTACATACACAGGGATGTGTGAACACACATCCATGTACACATACATGTGTGCTCATACATGCATCTATTGGCTGATAGAGACTTGGTAACTATGTACTGGGCTCCCAAGCTCTGCTTCCTACCAGATGCATAATAAATACTTTGCAAAAAAGCATTGTACTTATCAGCATTAATTTTCAGAAAGGAAGAAAAACATACTGTGTATTTCTATAAATTGAAAGTAGTTGATTTCAAGAGTAAATATTTAGGTACAAAGACCTTTAATCATTAAACCAATACCCTCATTTTATTTAGACAGAGGGAAACTGAGGCCTATGGGAGATAATCAATTTGTCCAAAGTCACATATCTTCTTTGTAATCAGATTCTATAATGTTTGTCCAATGTTGTAAAGAATTCAGCTATACCAAACCATATAAGTCGCATTCAACAGGGTTGATCACTAAGATTTACCTGATGGAACCATGAAACCATCTTACAAAGAGGATATTCTTTACCAATGATACCTAGATAATAGCAGTTATCTTACAAAACATGAAAATGATAATCCCATGGTGAACATAAGACATTTGACCACTGAATAAGATACTAAAGATACAGCACATGTCTCACATGTACTGACCCCAGATAATCAATCCCTGCACTGTGATAACCAGAAGAAATTACATCCACATCTTTACCCAGGGTAAGAAAAAGATTCTGTCTTCAGTTCTACTTTATTCACAGTTACTCTATCTAACCAAAAGAACTTTAACGCATCATTCCTTTATTATTACAGCAAAAAGTACTAGTTATGGTGTGCAAGAGAGATAAATTAACACTGAGCACCACACAAACTTACAATAATTCTTGGGTAACAAGGGAAGAGACCCAGGTATATAGAGCTTCATAGGAGAAAACAGCAATGTAGAATTTACTGATAGAAATAATTCTTTTAAAATGCACATTGAAAAACCTTATAAGCTAAATATAGAAAGAGAAAATCAGTTCACTATAATACTGATGTCATGAAAAAATGATAAGCATAATTCACATTTAGAAAAATAAAGAGAAATGTCAAGACTAAACCAGAACATTCTGTCTAGATCAAAGTATTTCTACTTATTCATTTATGTGTCTGTGTATGGTTTTGTGTATGTTGGAGTGTATCTGAAGAGGAAAAAAGAAAACCAGAATTATAGCCTATCAAATATGCATCATCTACTATACTTTGCTTTTCACTTAGGTTATAAAATTTAAACCACATATAACCTCACATATCCTACAATGTTGATATTATTAGAGTCATTTTACAAATAAGGAAAATGAAGCTCTGAGGACTTCAAGTCTCACCTCTAATTACTGGCAGAGGCTAGACTGAAACTTCCATGTGTTGATTACACAATCATTTAATTGATGTGGGAAAATAGAATGTATAAAAACCTCATTATGTATTCTTTGTGATTTGTTACTATATTTATTATATACTAAAGTATTTAACTATTTTTCACAGTATAAGTTTGGTCATTCTCATTTAAGTATTTATGAACATTAGAGAGCCCTACATCAAACCATCCCAATAATGTTACATCAAAGTACCTTCAGTAAGTAAAACTCCTTAATTGTTAGAGGAAGGATAAAACAAGGCATGCAGTCCCTTTTGGAAACTATCTAAATGAGCCCTATTTTTGTCTCAGCATATTCAATGTAAAAAAATTGAATACCCTAGCCTATATAATTGAATTTAAATAAAGTACTACATTTCTCACTGCAGCAAGGATTAACAATCAAAATATACTTCTAGTACTAACAAGTTAATGGCTCGATAGTCATTAGATATAAACTTGTCTAAAATCTTCCAGACATAGAAATACAGGTATGCCAGACACAGTTCTCAGATGTCATTCTTCAAAGAATCTCATCCACTTTAAAGGAAAAAGTCCACATGTTGTTGGCAGAACTCAATTCCTTGTAGCTGTAAGACTGAGGTCCCTATTTCCTTGTTGACTATCAAACAGGGGCTTCTATCAGCTCCTAAAATCCAGCCCAGATCACCCTCAGGCAAGATGGTGCTCACATCTTCAAAGACAGTACAAGGATCTCTCAATCTGAAAAAATGAAGCCTACAATAGAACTCAGTCAAAGAAGGGTTGGTCCCAGTAACTTAGCCCCATTTTACTGACAAGAAGCAAGTTAATTTCCATCTGCACCCAAAGGGAGAGAGTTGTCTAAAGTTTAACTCATCAAGATCCCTTTATATTGCACCCACCACCAACCTCAAGTCAGAATGTTTTCATAGTGAATTTAGTTATTTAGTTCTCCTTGCTCATCACTCAGTTTTCAAATGTAATTTCCAACATGAACAAGTACAAAAGGAAAGTACTCATCTGCTTTTTAATTGTTTCATGCAAATGAAAAAAAATTACAACAGTATCAGGCACAAACAACCAAGAAGGCAAATAATCTCATCAGTTTGATTATCCAGATGATCTACAAAGATTAGCTGGTTTGTTCCCTTATTTTAGAATTCCAAATTAAGCCACTGTTTTGAAGCATCAACCAAATGGACCAAAATATCAACACAAACTGCCCAGAGTTCGTAATTCAGCAGCATCCAGAGTCAGTATCCAACCCTGCCCTTTTGGGACCCAATAATAGATCAATTCTAAAATAGTAGAACCAGAGCCGGGCGTGGTGGCGCATGCTTGTAATCCCAGCATTTGGGAGGCTGAGACCAGAGGATCTGGGTTCGTGGCCAGCCTCAGCTACCTAGTGAGGCACTCTGCAACTTAGTGAGACCCAGTTTCAAAATAAAGAATAAAAAATAGGGCTGGGGGTATAGCTCGGAGGTAGATTGCCCCTGAGTTCAATCCCCAGTACCGCAAAAAAAAAAAAAAAAATAGTAGAACCAAAAGCTTGTTTTCTCCTTCCCTTTTAGCTAATAGAAATGTATTTACAAAAAAAAAAATCAACTAATATGTCAAATGATACCTCTTTGTTATTATTTTGTTAAGTTACTTCACTGAATAGCATTGTCTCCTCAAAAGTATTTGTAGGATTTTTGGTTTCCTGTGACATAAAAAGAAAAATAATTGCTTGCATCCTTAGATTTTTTTTGTGTGAAAATTCATTCCTTTATTGTTGTTGTTAACTTTTTTTTGTCACAGTTAATGAGAGATAAATACTAGAATTGTCACCTAATACCCAATTATTATGTGAGGTACTTTCTATATCCCTTTTAGTGACACTGAAAATGAGGCCTGGAGATTATAAGTAACCCGAGGACACTCAGCTAGTATTTATGGTGATTGTAGAGTGCTAACTCAGGCAGATTTAAAATTCAGATTTCTTTGTTTTTATTATACTCTATCACTCAGAAAAATGAGAACTTCCAGTAGGTGATAAAATTTAATTTATGATGCTAAAAAAAGCACATGAATTTGAAGGGAACAATTTGTTTGGGGTTTGAAGGTTTTTTTTTTATTTTTTAAATTTTTGGTGGTACTTGGGATTGAACCCAGGGACATTCTACCTCCAAGCTAGACCCCCAACCTTTTTTTTTTTTTTGAAACAGGGTCTCCCTAGGTTACTTAGAGTCTCACTAAGTTGCTGAGGCTAGTCTTGAACCTGCGATCATCCTGTTTCACCCTCCCAATAAAAGTATATAAAAAAAGTTCATCATAAAAGTTTATTGAAATGTAAAGATAAATATTAAGGTAAATTGAAAGGTATTTTTGTGGTCATGAATATAACCAGTTCACAGATATAGGTTTTGTCCTATACTATGTTAAAAAAACAAAAAACAAACTTGAATTAGTGACAAAAACTTCAATATTATGACATTTCACACTCATGAATATATATCTACATATGTAAACATGCATGTATAAATATGCATAGCATATGCATGCATGTGTATATGTATATATATGAATACATATGTATGTATAGCAGATACACCCATACTGTGTTTTCCTAGAAAAATTTGAAGATATAGTAACAAGACCCAGAGTTTCCTTTTAGTCATACCCAGAGCCATCTATTTTTGGCAATTTTTTAAGGGATGTTTATTCAAGACCTATTCCCTCCAGAGGAAAAAACTAAAGCTGGAGTAAGAATGTGTTATTAAGCTTTCACTATCTATACTTTACACACCCAGGTTTCTTTCCATATCAAAAGTTGTTTGATAATGGGAGACAGGTCAATTGGTCTCCAGACACCTGGGAATGATAAGCTATGAGGTAGAATATTTAATGTATTTCAGGGTCAAGGCCCTTCGTTTGGACAGACCAGGATCTTTCTGTCTATATAGACTCTCTAAGGTTACATACTTGTACCTAGCAGGACATTACAAAATGCCACAAACAGCAGAAACAGAGAAAACACATTAAGAAAACTGACTTTTTTTTTTTTCCTGGCAAAATACTGTTCTGCATTTACCAGATATTCCAAACGGAAGGCTGGAAAAATTCAGAGCAGCATTTTAATGAACATATTAAACGAGAGGAAATTTGGTAGTAATTCGTGGTCCCTGGAAACTTTATGTTATAAGCATTAAATTCTCTTATTTTCCATGACTCTTTCAGTAAATTATCACACAGTATACTTTTTTAAAATTTTTATTATTCAGCACGGATTTTTTATACACTTCTTGAGTACAACAGGGTTATGCATACATTTACGACATATCAATCATTGTCACAGCACAATTAGCACCACTTCTTCATTTTCCACGTATAGCCCACATTCTTAACATAGCCTGGTCAAGCAAACTTTCTAGAGTCATAAAACCATTAACCTTTAAAGCACAGTGTTCTAGAAAGCACAGAGACAGTGGAGTAAGACAACATGAGTTAAAAATCTCATCCCTACCAATGTCAAATTATGTGGTCAAAGGACACGCTGTGGAAATCAGAATCAATAAAAAGAGATCTGCATAAATAAATATGTTTGTATTTCAAAGCCCGTGAAACCCAGAGCCATTTGCTTACCACCCAAAGGATTCACTCATCATTCATTTGTTTGATGAAGGTTTTTTCAGTGTATATGAGGGGTGTAAGGGAGCTGAAATCTTCAAAATCTGAGTTTCCTCTTTTGTAAAAAAAGATAATAACCATTTTACAGACTATTGTGGCATCAATGAGACTAGCTATGTACAGTGTCTAGCACAGAGAGTGGCACGTTGCAGGCACTCAAAGACTGGTAGATCTGATTATGGACATCTACACCATAGAAGCTCAGCCTTAGTGTGTGCTGTGTGCTGTCCTTTCAGCCAGCGTAGTGGATCTTACACATGAATCACTGGAAGGACTTGCTTATTATAGCATGTATTGCTAGGCTTGGCCTTCAGAATTGCTGAGTTTCTAGGTTTGGGATAAGATCCCAAAAGTTGCATTTCATACAAATTCCTTGTAAGATTTATGCTGATGCTGCTGGTCAAGAGACCACACTTTGAGAATTACTAAGAAAGAAAATAAGCATTTATTTAGAGACAACCAATTTGAGTATGAGTCTCACATATATCAGTTACAAGCCATGTAAAAGTTAAAAATCAATGGATCAATGCTATCATAAAAAGAGCAATGAAAATCAAAGGCTCTGATAAAACTGAGTAACTTATATGATAACTGATAAATATTTCTCTATCTAGATCCCAATTTTCTTCTCTGAAAAATAAGTAGAGAGATTTTTTGTGTGTTATTTTCTATAATTTTACATATTTTGAATATATTATTTCTCCTCAAATGTCTTAGATAGTTATTGTAAAATAGAAGATAAGAGAATGCAGACAATAACACATATCCTGAAAATATTTAGAATCAGGTAAAAAGCCCTATGCCTGGTATTATTTCAGTCACCCCTAAAAATTGATTTATAAAATTAAACAAAATTAAAATAAAAAAGTGAGTGGTACTACTATAATATATTGATTCATGAAGCATAAAGAAAGTGTAGACCCAGAACTTTGCATTATACATAAATAATGGTATCTACTTCATGTTTTTATAATGGAGCTTTTTGAACAAAGAAATTTGGAACTTGGTTAAAGGACAAGTCTTGGAAATCAAAGATTGAAAAAGAAACTGGACATGGTGGTGCATACTTGTGACCCCAGTGCTTAGGAGGCTAAGACAGGAGGATCACAAGTTTGAGGCCAACCTTAGCAACTTAGTAAGACCCTGTTTCAAAATAGAAAATAAAAGGGCTGGTGTTGTAGCTCAGAGGTAGAATACCCCTGGGTTTGTTCCCAAGTACCAAAAATAAAGTAAAATAACAAGAAAGTAAAAGAATGCATAAAGAGAGATGTACCAAAAAATATCTTTTATATCTCTAAGCAAATGAAGCCTAGAGCCATCTGTTTACATTCCAAAGAATTCATTCATCATTCATTCATTATTCATTCAATCAAGGTTTATTTTTTCCAGTATCTCCCAATACTATGATAATTCTTGGGTAGACATGGTGAAGGAGACAGATAAGGTGATAGCATTTGTCTAAGATGCTAATCCATCCATTTGTCACATAACTCAAGTTTCAATTGAGAATCAATTATCTCTAATCCCCATAAAGCAGCTGGCTGGGACATAATTTGGAGGGATCAAAAACTAAAACCCACACTGACTTGAAGTAGGGCCCACAAGTCAAAGTTAGATGAACAAGAAGACAGATTGGATATCAGTTAAATCCAGAAACTGAAGACTTACTATTTCAGAGATGGATGGTCTTCCAACAGCCATGCCCTCCTCCTCACAGCTAAGAAACTCCCTAGTTTTGGACAGGCATATAAAATTCTGCAGATAATATATTTTCTGGCCCTTCTTGCAGCTAGATTAGGTTCAGAAAAATGGATGAGGGCAGAAGGGAAGCATTCAACTTCTAGGTCATCTCTTTACAGAAAGATTGCTTATCCTCTACTTGTTTTTTCTTCCTCCTACAAAATGGAATGTGATCCTGTGGCCTGGACCATGTGGGTTAGAACAGCAATGTGAAGATTTCTATGTCTCTATGATCAATGCAGCAGCTCAGATTTCAATGGAAGAAAAAGTGTTCAAGCCACTGTTCTTTGTACCTAATTTAGAAGGGTGTATCCTGTCTAATACAGGTATCCACAATTGAATCCTATCTACTAGGCCAAAATTTTTAAAAAGAAAAAGGACTTTTGCTTATGACTGTAGCTCCAATACCTAGCACAGCACCATAACATATTAGGTGCTAAATAATGATTAATTAAATTTCATAGAATAGAAAAATAGAGTTCCTGACTTCAAGGAAAACCAAGGAAGTAAAAGAAAATAGACATGAAAAAAAGTATAGAATAGCTTTCTTTTTTAACATTTTACCAACAACTTTCTTCCAATTATCCAAAGATGTATTATGTCTCACATGAATGAAACTTAAAATATTGGAAAATACTAAATCCCCTTGGCTTGCTTTTGAACAACCAAGAAAAAAAAAATATCAGATTCTAAGTTTGTTAGAGAATGTAAGTGAAAACATGGAATTTCAGTAACATTATTTGTGATATTATTATATTCCAAACTAAAGTACTAATAAATATGTTTTTGTTTGTTTTTGGTTTGTACTACTAGGGATTAAACACATGGATACTCTACCACTAAGCTATACCCCCAGTCCTATTTTTAATTTTAATTTTTTTAAATTTTGAGACAGGGACTTGCTAAGTTATTCAGGCTGGCCTCAAATTTTCAATCTTTCTATCTCAGCTTCCCAAGTACTGAGATTACAGAATAAATACATTTTGAATGAATATAATAGGAGCTAGTGATATTTCCATGAAGAGATAACAAACTAATGATATCTTTTCTTGTATGTTTAAGGGAATAATTTTGATTTATGCACACATTACAAATATGTATATTTAGTAACATCATGTATACATATAAATTAGTTTGATTAAAATATTAAAGTACTTTGTATTCTAGTTAAGTAATAACACAGTAACTAATTTTTTTTTTTTTTTGAAACAGGGTTTTGCTAGGTTGCGAAATGCCGAAATGCCTCGCTAAATTGCTGAGGCTGGTCTCAAACCTACAATCCTCCTGTTTCACTCTTTCAAGAACTGGGATTACAGGCATGTGCCATCATGCCTGGCTTAAAATCATTTTTAAATAACAATTTTATAAGGTCTTTGAGCACAGAAATTTAACTATTTTATAAGACTAGAATATAACATTATTAATGTAAATGATTATATCATTATTAATGTAAAATAATAGGTTTTTTCATTGGTAGAGCCCTCTCAGCAAAAAACAAAAAGGAACCAGTTTGCTACTGTTTGTATAAAATGCCATGTATTTCAGGCTTGTCCACAGTCTATAGTGCTATTAGGAGGAGACTGAACCTTAATTAGGTGGGTTCTAGTTGGAGGTCTTTAGACCATTGGAGGTATGCTCTTGAAGAGGTGATGACACCGTAATCTCTTCATTTTCTTTTTTCTTCCATGTCTTGGTCATGAAATAAGAGGTTTTTCTCCATCACGTGCTTCTGCCATGATATGCTGCCACAGGCCCAAATTTACAGGGCCAACCAATTGTGGACTGAGAGCTCTAAAACTGTGAGGCAGAATAAACCTTTTGTCTTTATAAGTTGATTATCTCAGGTATTTGTTATATTACCGGTAAGTTGACTAACACTCTGATTGAAGAACAAGTCTTGGAAGTTAAGGAGTGAATGAAGAGACCTCCAGAGAGAAGCGTGTTTGTATTTCAAAGTGATCAAAACTCAGAGCCCTCCATTTATGTTCCAAACGATTGTAAATTTGGGACCTTCCCTTTTGCCTCCTAGAGAACATTTGTTTTTTCAACTTATAATGGAGTGGACCTCAGTAACCCCCAAATTTGAAAATTTCATAAACTAAAAATGCATTTAATATATTTGACCTACCAAAGGTCATAGCTTAGCAACACAATATACATCAGAGTAGCTGTGGCTTGAGGTGGCTGCCCAACATCATGGGAGATGGTTGTACTACATATTACTAGCCCAGGAGAAGATCAAAATTCAAATTGTAGTTTCTACAGAATGGTTATTACTTTCCCATTAGTGAAAGTAAAAAATGTATATAAATATAAATCAAGCAATCATAAATCAGGGACTGTCTGTATTGGAGAAATTAATTTCTCTTTCTTTTTTCTTTCTTTTTTTTTTTTTTTTTGAGGTACTGGGGATTGAACTCAGGGACATTCTACCTCCGAGCTGTACCCCCAGCCCTAGTTTTTATTCTTTATTTTGAAACCGAGTCTCACTAAGTTGCGGAGGGCCTCACTAGGTAGCTGAGGCTGGCCACAAACCCGGATCCTCTGGTCTCAGCCTCCGGAATGCTGGGATTACAAGCCACCACGCCCGGCTCTCTCTTTCTTTTTTCTATCTCTCACTTTCCCTCTCTCCCTCTTTTGGATTCCTATGTGAGTCCTGATATTTATAATTTATTCTTGGTACCATAAAAACTTCTTTGCATGCGCAGGATAACACCTGGATTTATAGTATTGCCTTAAAAGAGAAGAAATAGACATGAATAACATGCAATATTGCCTTAAGTAACAGTACTTTGTTTCTGATCTAGAAACTTCATGCTTACTTTCAAGACAAAAATAAATTAATTCAGTTATTAAAAATTTATAATGTGCTATAAAAGAAATACAGATCCATGGACATCATTGGATAATTTTATGTACTATGAACACAGTAGCTGAGTTTAAGTTTCTGTTCCTTTTCTGTTACATATTCCCCCAAAGAAAGGATTTCAATGATAAAACATTTCTAAGAAAGAGTTTCACTCTCCTAAAAGCAGAGAAGTGGAAATTTTATAGGAATTATTCTGTAGCTAGTGATCTTCTCCAACATTTTTCCCACTTTTCCTCTCAATTTCCTTTTCTTATTTAGCTACATGATTCAAAGACTTCTTGGTTCATTCAAATTTCTATCTCTCTTTGATAGTAATGCAACATTAGTGACAAAACTCTGCACAACATATCAAACATGGTTCATTGCAAGCAAAAATAAGTGGTTTTTCTCTACCATAATAATTATTGTCTTTTTTTTTTTTTTCAGAGTTAATCCCATTAGTACCTTCCTGCTTCCTCAGATATTGTTCTCAAGCAATTGTGATTTCTCTTTCTAGTCTCTGCAATATTTCTTTCTGGGAGCCTCTTGGCTGCCTGTTTTGTATTCCTTTGCTTGTTTCCTTTCTCCCTCTTCTTTGTGTATCTGTCATCTGTTTCTCTCTTTCTTTTTACTTCTGTATGCCTTTCTGTTTCTGTCCCACTTCCCCACTCTCTAGCTTTCTCTTCACATATGCAACTTCCAACATTCAGAATTTCATCTCTGTAATGGTTAGATATAAAGAGACAATGTAAAATCATATGATACTGCCATGATAAGAAAAGACAAGGACAAATAAAGCTAGTCAGAGGGACATTGGCACTGGATTTAGTGGGATAATAGACCTTGCAGATAGGGCAAAGAATGCAGAATCTTAGCCCTCTTCCTTTTATTGGGCAAAGAGTTAGCTGACATTTCCAGCCTCCTGTACAGTTAGATTGTGGCCATGAAGCTGAGTTCCAGCCAGCAGAATGTGAGCAGATGGCAAACACAGCACTTTCAGGCTGGTCTGTAAAAGTTCCTCAATGCTTTTACCCCTTCTGGTTGTTTGGAAACCTTGGAGGTGATAAGGTGAAGATGGCAGGTTTTCTCAGCACCTTGGCTCCTCAGTTCAATGAACAGAACAGAGATCTTTCCCTAATGGACCCCCTTCTCCACCCAAAAGCAGGAAATCAACTTCTATTGTTTTCAGGCTTCTATCATATTCTTTTGGTAGGTTGTTAAAACAGGCAGAATTATCCTGACTTATGTATAAGAACTAAGGGATGTGAAGAAATTAGTTCAAGAAAAGCAATAGTATATATGTGTTCCTATGTCCATATTTTTTTTTAATTTTTTATTGTAGTAATTCGTGCAATATAGCATACATCTTTGTTAAGTACGAGTTGTTGACAACATATTTGCACACAGTTCTCATTTGACCCTTTCCCCAATTCCCACCCCAAACCCCTCCCCTTCCCCCCCCCTCAGGTTCACTTCGGTGAGTGACCTTGATATGATTGTGTAATTACATCATGTGCTTTAGGGCGTCCCTCTGCCCCCTGCGTCCACTACAATTAAATCAACTTCATTGCTTATCAAGGGTCTCTCCTTTTCATCTGGAGACCCTCCTATGCCACATCCCCTCCCTAGCATCCACATATTAGGGAGAACATATGCTTCTTAACTCTTTGTGACTGACTAATCTCACTTAACATAATGTTTTCCAGTTGCATCCATTTCCCTGCAAAGAACATGATTTTATTCTTCTTTATGGCCTATGTCCATATTTTGATTAAATGGCAGGATCATTGACCCTGTCTGTTCAACTTTATATCCCTATGACATATCATAGTGTCTAGCATGAGTCAGTAACTCAATGAATATTCATTGAATTAGAATGAACAAATGATTTGCTTCGGGAACAAACTTACTTTTTTGTTTTAATTTTGAATTTTTCTCTATTTTAAGTTTATAATGAGAAGCAAAGACTATCACCATTCACATTTTGCTTGTGTTGTTAAGTCTACTCATTCTCTTCTAAATGCAGCATTGTTCCTCACCTGCACAGCACTGTTAAATTTACCTTATACTGACTTCAGCTGTGTCAATGGCATTCGTGTCTGATTTTCCAACTTTATGACACTAATGGTATGCATTTTGTGTGGTGCCATAAATATTAATGTATAATGACTAGGCTATCTCTCTTACATTTAGACCCCACAATGTGAAAGATTTTATTTTTAGTAAATTTGTGTGAAGTCCTTGAATTATATTCCTTAATAATTCTTTTAGAACTTGTCATGCATCTGTGCTGTTTAATATTATCAGATCAAATTTAAATTGGTATAGTATTTAATAAATGACTTGAAAAATCAATTGTGGTATCACTAACTCATTCTTTACATTGGCCAAAGGCATAATTATTAGAAAAAGTTAGAATTATTCTAATTATTACATTAACATTTACATATAATAGTATCTATTTTATAGCTTGGAAGCTAGATTTTTCATACATATTATGAAAAATTAATAGTATGACTCCTGAAATTGGGGATTCATACTATTAATTTAATACATAGTATATATATGCATATATACACATATTACCTATATTGCATACATTACATATATGTACAAATATACATATTATACTATTGAATTTTTTATGGGCAACAATTCAATATTTAAGGTGTTTCTATTATTCATCAGGTACTTTTGAAGTCTTGGGATCATGAAGATAAGTGAATCAGGATCATTGTCCCAAGGAGACTATCATCTAGTGACTCTGATTCATACACACTGGGTGGCCTTCACTGTCAGGGATGAGTATTGTGAAGTGGAAGGGAATGGAGGGCACCAGGAGATCAGAGAGCTTGCCCTCTGAGATCAGGGATGTGGCTTGTTTGTGAATTCATGCCAGTGCCAGGATTGAAGGCAGACACTCATATGGCCCTGCCTTCCCTCCCTCCTGTCTGCTCACAGGTGCCTGCTACTAACAAGGTGGGGAAAGAATACTGTGGCCTCACAGCTGCCCTGTCCAAGGGGCATGCTGATGAAGTCTTGAGTAATGCCACAGCTCTGGCTGTCACCCCACTCCCAGGGCACATGGAGGTCTGGAGAGAAACTCTGCCTGACTCCAGTCACTTCCCATTTCCACTCGCTCGACAGTGGACACTACAGATGAAAGATTGGGGAAGGGAGAAAAACCCTAGTGGTGGTTTCCCATCTCTCCATCTCTGGGTGCATGTGACTGTGGAAGGCCAAAACCCTACTCCTGGGCAGGCACTTCCATAATATTAGCAGAGAGAAAGCCCACTGCCACCACCTGTGCATTCCCACCACCAGCAGCTCCCATACCTCATCTAATCATATCCTGCCATCAGGACTGTATTTGAGCACCACAGAGGGGGTACTGTGGTTCCTACCATCACTCCCCCCAGCTGAATGAAGTGCCTGGACTCACACCACTGTCTGGTTAGCAAATAATTGCTTCAGTCTCCTCACCACTACTTTGTAGCCAGTATCTGAGGAAGTTCCCACCACCCAATAGGGGCTACCATTCTCATTGTAGGAGTAGCCACATGATGTGCAGCTTATAAACTTGCTGTCTATACCATACCTGTCTGAACTACCAGTGTCTCCACTCTGCCTGGCCTACAGAGACAATGGGGGTTTCCAACTCCATAGTATATACTGTGCCCAATGTCACTAATCAAAGCCAAAGAAGCTACAGGGAGATTATACTACAGTGCCCTACTGGAAATGCAACCAGCATTGCATAACAAACCAACACCAAGCTATACCTTCAGAAGAGAACCACTTACATAGAAGGTCACCCCACAAAAGTAGTAGAGATATTTGATCTGATAGATGAGCAAATTTCAATAAAGGAACACAAGAAATATGAAAAAAACTAGGTAATATACCTCTAAAAGATCATCTCTCTAGCAATAGATTCTGAAAAAAATGAAAAAGGATGAAATGACTGATGATGAATTCAAAAGAATGACTACAAAAATTCAATGAAATCCAATAGAACAAACACAAAGAGTTCAAAAAGATTATGAAGACAATGAAAGATAAGAATAAGAAACTCAGCAGAGATATGAATTTTGAAAATTAACCAAAAACAGCTTAGAAATGAAGAACTCAATAAGTTAAATAAAATTCAGTTGCAAACATCAACAAGAGATTAGATTAGATGGCAGAAAGAACATGTGACTTTGAAGATGGTCTTTTGAAATATCCTGTTCAATAAAGATTACAGATAGATAAATAGATAGATAATAGAGAATGAAAAGAGCATTCACGATCTTGGGGACACCATTAAACAAATATCCACATACCAAAACTGAAGAAATGAAGGATGAAGGTTAAGGGCATAGAAAACCTATTCAATAAATAATTACAGAAAATTTCCCTAATTTGGGGAAAGACATGGACATACATATACAGGATATATATGGAATCCCAAATAGACAAGACCAGAAAAAATCCTCACCATGACATATTATAATCAAACTGTCAAGTACAAGACAAAGAATTTTAAAGCTATAACTAAAAAGCACCAAGTCACATTAGAGGGTACTCTCATTGAACAAACAGCAGATTTCTTATTATAAACCCTATAAGACAAGAGGGAGTGAAATATTTCAAGTCTACAAAGAAAATAGCTATCAACCAATATTACTATACTTAGTAAGGCTATCCTTCAGAAATGAAGGAGAAATGAAAATCTTCTAAGATAAGCAAAATGTGAAGGAATTTATGACCACTATACCAGCCTTACAAAAGACACTTAAGAGAGGTCTACAACTTTTGAAATTGTGCAGATACATATTGACTGAACAAAATACCATGAGGAAGTCAGAATGGAATTTTTAAAAATCCTTTAAATGCATAAAAATGGAAAGACAATATACCAAACCCTGTGGGATGGAGCAAAAGGAATACTAAGAGGGAATTTTATAACAATGAGTTCCCACATCAAAAAAGAGAAATATTTCAATAAACAACCTAATTATGCATCTCAACAACTTAGAAAAAAGAGGACAAATCAAATCCAAAATAAGCAGAACGGAAGAAATAATAAAGTTCAGGGCAGAAATGAATGAAAGAGACTAAAAAATGCAAACAATTAATAAAACAAAAAATTAGTTCTTTGAAAAAATAAACACAATTGGCAAATCATTAGCTAGAATAACCAAGAGATGGGAAAAGACAGAGGGAGGAAGGAAGGGAGGGAGAACAGGCTAAATAAGTAAAATCAGAGATGAAAAAGACTACAACTGATAATATAGAAATTAAGGGTTATCTTTAAAAAACATATGCCAGCAAATTGGACAATCTAGAAGAAATAGACAAGTGGAAAAATATGATCTACCAAAATTGAACCAAGAGGACATTTTAAAAACCCAAATAGACCAGTAACAAGTAGTGAGATTGAATCAGTAATAAAAAGTCTCCCAACAAAAATAAGTCCAAGAGTGGATGGTTTACTGCTGAATTTTACCAAACTTTTAAAGAAAAACAAATGCCAACTCATCTCAAACTATTTCATAGAATTCAAAGGGAAGGAACACTTACAAACTTATTTTATAAGAACAGTATTGCCCTTACCAAAACCTTACAAGCACACAACAACAAAAAAGAAAACTATAGACCAATATCCCTGATGAATACAGATGCAAAACTCCTCAACAAAGTATTTGCAAATCCAATACATCACATCAAATAGATCAGATACCATAATCAAGCTGATTTCAATACAGGGATGTAAGGATTATTTAATATGTACAAATCAATAAACATAGTTTGTCTTATGAACAGAATGAAGGATAAAAATTACACTATTCCAAAAGAGTATTATGTCTGGAATATATAAAGAACAAAAAAAACCATCCCTAAAAAATTAATAAATGGGCAACTGAACTAGAAGACATTTCTCAAAAGAAGAAATACAAATGGTCAACAATTATATAAAAAAGTGTTCAAAATCTTTAGCCATCAGGGAAATGCAAATCAAAACTACACTGAGATTCCATCTCCTTCCAATTAGAATGTCAATTAAGAATACAAATAACAATAAATGCTGGAGAGGATACAGGAGAAAAGGGAACTCTACACACCATTGGCAGGAATATAAATTAGCACAGTCACTATGGAAATCAGCATGGAGGTTCTTCAAAAAGCTGAAAATAGAGACACTATATGATCCAGCTATCCCACTTCTGGGTATACACCCAAAGAAAATTAAATCATATTAAAGAGATATCTGCATGTCCATCTTTATTGCAGCACTGTTAAAATAGCTAAGGCATGGAACACACACACACACACACACACACACAATGAAATATTATTCAGCCATAAAGAAAAATGAAATCTTGTAATTTGCAGCCAAATGGATGTAACTGGAGATCATTAAGTTAAGCAAAATAAGCCACACACAGAAAGACAAGTACTGAATGTTCTCTCTCATATGTGGAAACTAAAAAGAAAGTCAACCTGAGAGTGAAATAGTGATTATTAGGGACTGGGAAGTATGCATTGTCAGGGGGTGAAGGTCACAGGGGAGTGGTTAGACATGATTAATGAAGGCTGTATGTATGTACTTAAATATCACACTGAATCCCTTAATACATATAATTAATATGTGTTAATAAAAATACCAGAAGCATAGAAGGGGCCAGCATACTCGGGAATAATGTATACCATTATAAAATATTCAAACTTTATTCCATAGGCGATAGTCCTCTGTAAGTAGAGGAAGGTGGAACAAGGAAGGAAGAGATGGGCCGAGCATCAGTTATGTATCCAGGTGACAGTCCAGATGAGGCATAATGAAGAGCAGACTGGATAATAGTCAGCAGGGATGGAAATAGAAACAATCAGGATCAATCCTGAAAGAGAACACTGGTAACTATGACTCCCTAATTCCTAATCATAGTGACAAAGAGAACAGTGATTCCAAAATAAGAAATGCATAGTGAGGAGCAAGATTGGGTAGAAGATCATAAAACTTACATTGGGCATGTTCATTTGAGATAACTGTGAAATAACTTGAAGGAGTTTTATAAAAGCAAAAAAATGAATAAAATATGAATATAGGAACTAAGAGCTCAGAAGTAAAGTGTAGTCAGAATGTTATAGAGGTTGGAGACCTGAGGCCTTGGGCTGTGAAAGGAGATGAAAAGCCAAAGGAAAAAGAACATTTTTTAAAATGCAAATATTTGAAGGGTAAAGATGACTAAGAAAGAAGATACACAATGCTTGGTCATAGAGGTAGGAGGAATCCGGAAGCAGCTGGCTTCAACCCAGTCTAATATCACTGCCACTCACGCACCAGCCAATGACACTCACTTGTCTCAGATTCCTTCCATGGTTCCCAAATTCCTTCCACTTCAGTCTAGCTCTGGCCTTGAAATTTGCTTCCATGTCTTATTTAGATTTAGAATTAGGACTAAAGCACCTGCTTTTCTGACTCCTGGTTCAAGTGTTACTCTCTACAACTTTACATGGGATTCTTTTACTGGATTTCTGGAAATTAGACTATAAAAGACAGTACCCTATGAGCTCCCTTAGGATCTGCCTATGACCCAGCTAACAATAATAATAACTAACATGTATTGACTACTAATTAAAGCCTGGCAGTGTATTAACTAACTTAGCTTACTCTAACTACTCTCTATAGTGTTAATCCCTATCTTCGCACACAGTAACTGAGATCACACCCAAGCAAGCTCGCATATGATGCCTCTCAACCTGCTGTGCGGGCAGGTCCATCCAATTCCAAACAAAGGGTAGAGTTTGAAAATTATCAGTTTGAAGTTCAAGGGAAGGCAAAATTCAATAATTAAATATTTTACATTTCCAAATAGTATAGAAAACTTGGAAATGGGGGGAGGCTAAAAAGGAAGCTAGTAGACTGGCCACCAAGAAGGTCAACAGTGGCCCTCTCATAGGATCCTACTCCAA
Source organism: Graphiurus murinus (assembly GCA_004027655.1). Taxonomy (NCBI): domain Eukaryota; kingdom Metazoa; phylum Chordata; class Mammalia; order Rodentia; family Gliridae; genus Graphiurus; species Graphiurus murinus. The sequence goes on along the minus strand of PVLC010001827.1, from coordinate 100,090 downwards.
CAGAAGTAATGGTGATGGAATTGGGTCTATTTGTGAAATGAAAAAAGAAAGAATATGTGGAGACACTAAATTGAGACTACTCTATCAAGAAGTTTGATAATGAAGAAGAGACAGAGAGGTCGTTTGGGGCAGACATATTGTAATTGTAAAGAACTTTTTTTTTTAAGATTAAAATTTGCCAAGAGGTCTCCTACAGTCAGGGGAGAAAATGATACAGTTGATTGAATACAGAAAACAAGGAACATCACCCCTCCCTCCCCGCCCAAGGAAGAGATGGAGTCACAAACATAGATGGCAGCTAGCCTGTGGGCACTCCTCCTGGAGGAACTAGACAGGCAGGGAAGACAGTAGCAGATGAGGAGGAGTTAGGAGGAAGGGGAAAATGAGAGTTTCACTTGCCTGAGGCCATCTGTTTTCTCCAGAAAGTAGGAGGTAAGGCCTTCTACAAAGAATGGGGCTGGTGAAACAGAATTAGGAACTGGCACTAAAGTTTTAAAGGAGTTATAACAGCCACCATAGGGAATGGGATGGAAGTCGAGGAGACACGTAGTAAAATGGTTGCTAAGCTAAACAATAGCCCAGCCGAGGATGAAGCTCATAAGCCTGTAATGGAGAAAATCAGCATGATTACGATTTTGCTAGCTGGGTTCACCCTTCCAACAGAAGCAGAGAAAGCAGCCAATTGGGCTGATGTGGATGAGGGTTTGGAAAACAGAGCTGCAAAGGGCAAGGGCATGAGAAAATAGAGAGCATCTGACAATGTCTATAATTGTTCTTCTTCATGCTCCCAAGGTTATAAATGAGAAAAACATAATCCAGCAAGAGAGTGACCAGCTCAAACAAAGGGGACCTCAAAAGATTGATGTGCATAAGGAGATATAAGGAGGGGCCGTAGTTGGGAGAGAAAGGTCACTAAAGGAAGGGGATATAAGAAAAGGATAATGGTAATTTGACTTTTAATTTTCTTCTGCTCCTTCTTCCCATTTTCTTAAGTATCATAAATAAGCACTCCAGTGAATCATTTAGCATACTAGATCTATTAGATCTTCTTTGCACGAATTATTTTTTAACTTATATTTTTACTTGGTAAATTGAGTTTCTCTCACTGGTCACTTCAAATCTGAAGTTCATTCATTCAGCATCAGCCACTATCCCTTGGGGGCATGGGTGTGAGAATTAGAAACACAACTCCTCTGGGTGAAGCTCATCTCGCACCAGAGTCCATTCCTGGGAAGGTGGGTAATGGTTGTTTCTTCCTGGATTGAGGGTAAAATCTAGATTTTTTAATAAGTGGACTTTTAATAAATCTTCTATGTAAAATTTTTTTAACATTTTAATGATAAAATAAAAATATAAAATAAAAATATAAATGAGGAATAACATAGCTAAGAAAACCCATGTTAAATGAAGTGGCTAAATTCTCTTTTTTGATGGTGATTTAAACCCTCCTCTAAGAGGGAAACACCCTAAAGTACATGATGTACTTTCACAAACATATCAAAGTCAATCACTAAACTGAACTTGAGAAGGAGGGAGGAGGAGGGAGTGGGGCAGGAATTGGGGAATGGTTAAATGAGAGATGTGTACATGTATGCCTTTATCAGCTTGTACCTAACAAAGATGTATGATTACAATGCACCAATAAAAAAAAAGTAAAATCCCTCCTCTGATACACAGAAACTTAAAATGCAATGTTTCAATGCTGGATTCATAACTTTTGACACATGAAGTGAAAATCACTTGACAGGGTCAAATATTTTACATAAATTTAAATCCCATTGCAGGAGAGAATAGGAATCTGGGAGTAGAGAGCAGACAAAAGGAATGATGGGGCTGTCACTCCATCTTTTACACTGAAAGATGTCTTCCTTTGTCTTTAGCTCCGACATTCAAATCTGTGCTTAACAAGATGACCCAGTCTCTATAAATAAATGTGCTGCTGTAATGGGCCAGAGGCATGACTTGGTCGCTTCCCTTTGAGCCTTATAAAAAGCTCCTCTAAGTGTTGATATCTTTAGTTACAATATTTATAACACATTCTTGCTCTCTTTTTTTAAACAAAAACAACAAAATCCACTTTACCTACAGATGGAAAAGACCACTCTTTTAGAGCAATAAAGAGAAGATTCATGGGATCAGAGGACTAGCGATGGCCATCTGTGGTTCAGCATAATTTAATTTGACTGATGAGACCATTTCTTTTCTGGGGGAAATTGTGGCTTTTCCAATATGCACTGAATAGTGCAGAATTAAGCTCTTTGGTATCTCCATTTGGGTTATAGGTTATTTTTAATATATCCACTGATATACTTTAGTCCTAATAATTAGTCAGGATTCATGCATCAGAAAAATAGCATGAGGACCATAAACTGGTTTTATTTTGGATATGAAAATGTCTATTTGATGTCCTAGAAGACAGGTCCTAAAAGATACAAGAATCAGCATCACTTAACCATTTTATCTTTGGGACTGAAATTGAAACTGAAAAATAATGTGTTTACTAGTTATTTCTTCTGAAAGAAACATTAGTGTTTAGACTAATAGATGACTTACAGGGAAGCCAATCATCTGTCAGTGAATAATTGCTTATGAAAATTTAAATGGCTACTTTTCACCTCTGCCAAGATGAAATTTTTTTAGGCTACAAACTCTTGCTGTCAGTTTTTACTACAGGCATGTAAATTAATTATAAATGAGCCAAAAAAATGACAGAATTCAGAATAAAAGTTCATAATATGTCCCAAAGCCAAATGTAATTTTTAAGATTAGGTTTTGCCAACCCCATCAACCTCATTTATCAAATTGACAATTATATACTTACACATTTGAACTCATGAAATTTTATGGTTAGCACACAAAAATGGATGTTACATATAAATGTATGTATATAACATACATGTATATATACACATATTTTATATACACATAATATATATGCACATAATATTTTTCCTGTAAGCATACTGCCATCAAACTTCTACCTATTATTTTTCAAAGTACTACATTTTCTCTGTGAAGGAAAAATAATATTTATAAGTCTTACTTATTGATCAAGAAATATGGTAAGTAAATATTTGAAGCTTGTGCCAAGAAGAACAGCAAATATAGAAGGAGAAATATAGTGTCTTGCTCTGTCCTATTCCACTGGGCCACCACTACCTCTTAAGAGTATAAAGACAATATTTGAAGCTCAGTGCTCCTATCTCAAGACTGTTGCAATTAAGGATCTAAATTATGAAATGAATGGGAAATAGGAGATGCAGACTATGCTGAGGTTCCAGATGCAGAAGAGAGGGTAATCATTTCCACTGGTCATGGGCTAAATGGAAATGTGTGATTAAAGCTGCCTCATTTAGGATAATGGCTCATTAGAAACTCTCAAGAAGAGAAATGTGCCACAGGAGCTTGAGTGATGTTTCCAGAAACAAAATAAAATCATTTGGGGCCCATTGGTCTAGTCTCCTTTATGTTATTCAGGAAGTCTGATGCTTTGGAAAACCTGCTGAATGATTTTACCCATCTCTGTTCATATTTATCAGCTTCATAATCATAAAATACTACCATCCAAATTCTGTGCTTAAAGATAATTAGCTATGTCCAGGTAGTCACATTATAAATTAAGAACTGATGTTTAAAAATTATATATTGTAAATAATATTGGTTAATGGAAGCTCAAGTTGAAAGGGGAAAAATAGATCAAATGCCAGATTCATGGGTGGAATATTAGTAAACTTGTATTAAATTCTACATTTTCAATCATATGATTAAGTGACAGCTATAAATCAGGCATATTCCAATTTACATGTGCTGATATTTTTGCAATTTTCCATTGTTGGAAAAGCTCAACATAAGCCTTCCTTTCCCTACTGTAAGTCATGACAATTTCAGAATTATAAGGCAATTTTGTGTATCTCATTTATTTTGTTCTCTCTGGCGTCCTATGACATAATATTATCCCTATTTTAAAGGTGAGTAAACCAAGGTTCTGAGACACAGATAATTAGATACCCTCACTGATAAAGCACAATGGGAAGCACTATTATCTGTCAGCTATAAGTATAATTGTAACTCTAACGACTGAAGATAATATATCTTAAAATAATAGCAATCAAGTCTACAATATTGAAATAAGCATATAATTTACAGAATTCTGAGTAGTTGATCACTTTTCCTCCCAATCTTTAGCAGCAAGAAATAAATATCTTCCTATCATGTACCCTTATGTGATTAAGTTTCAATATCTTCTGTTTTGGTTTATTTTGGCAGATGTTTATGAACGTTTTCTAGCCATTTTGTAAATGTATGTAATTAGTTCAAGGATTATTAAATCTGACTGTAGATGGAGTAGCTCAAATTTATCATCAAGATGGGAAAAGCTGCTAAAAGCATCAGTGATTCAACAGTGTCTTTATTTTTTCATTAAAATGATCAGATTAAAAGGGGGGAAGACTTTCAATACAGCATGTTTTCAAAGCATATAGAGGCTATTAAATTTTACGGTGATTCCATGGACAGTGATTGCTCTACTAATGTGATTCGACTTGCCATTATTACAGCAATATATTTGAGCATTTGGACAAACAATTTCAGAGATTTTGTTTGTTTTGGGTTTGGACAAGTGCTCTATCCTACCCACAATAATCCTACCTACTTGTACTACATGGAAGTGGTAAGGTAAAGATGCAAACTGTGCTCCACAATGAAAAATACTAAACAAAAACACAAACACCTTTTCTTTCTACATTCTTAGAAGAAGGGCATTATGGGGATCAGTTTTGATCCTGACATCATACTGTTGATAACCCTAAAGAGACTCTATGCTGAAGGATATGTTAACCATTTCTTCCCCCAAATCTCATACATGTCAGATGCATAATCACATTTATTTTTAAATCCTTATTTGGGAGTAAATAAGGTTTAACTACACATGTCTTTGTACACATGTACCAAGATAATACAATATTAAATGCTGGGCCAATGAAGGACCCCTAGATAAAATTCTTCAAAAAAGATTTCATAAGTCACAGTGTTATTTATTGAATATTTTTGAGGCCTAACCTCTTTAAGAGTAGGACATACACACTCACACACCCAAAGTACCAGAATTCTAGACTGTTCAGTCTTTATAGCACTCAGTTTGACGAGGCTCTTAGGACACTGCCATCAGATCATGATAGCCATCAGCATCTACTTATCAAAGGAAGATGATGAAATAAGCTATGATCTCTTTTCCAAATATGTATATGTAAACACCTAAGGTTCTAAACATGCCAGGCAAATTAAAACTGAGACTACTTATCTGCATGTGCCACCACTCTTGCCTCAAACAACTGTTTTTGATGGCATTTTTTTTGGAATTAATTCCTTCTTATTTTATTCCTGCTCCAAAGAAAATTCAATAAAATTAACGAATGATTTGCTTCAGTTTGTGCCCTTTAGACCACAGGGCACACTTCCAATGTCTAGTTTTATCCACTCACTATTCTCAAGATAGTATAGAATATTTAAGATATTATGTAAATAGTCTGTTGTTCCAAACACAGGAAAGGCTTGTGGTTTTCAGGAGCATGTCTAGGAATGGATGTGTATTTGGTATGAAAGAGGCAGATGAGTTCACCATTGATAAAGGCAATAGAGAGGAAATTTAAAAAGAGAGAGAGAAAGAGAGGAAATTAAATTAAGAGTAGGCTGGTAGAGACGGCAAATCGATGCAGGGAACAGATCTGCAAGAGAAATAGTATATTACAGACCCAAGTTATGAGAAGTCAACAAAGATATTGCAAAACCTAGGTTGAGGAAGAGGAATAAAGAAGGGGACCCATTCTTGTGTTGGGGAAGAAGGGCCTCTAATTGTAGTATCTTGACATATGGTAGAGTGATCATTGGAATATCCTATTCTGCCCTTCATCTTGCTCTCTGACAGCTTGATTATGACTTTATTTCCCTCAGCTAGATACAAAAGGACTATTAATCACAAGAAACTCCAAAATTAACATTCAGAATTCATTTTTACTGAAAATTTTGCTGATAGATTTGCCCTAAAACTATATTAAAAATTTTGCTCAGGGATATTTTAATTATTGACATAATATTTTTGGTTTTGATACCTAAGACCAAGGTTGATTTCTATCCCATGAAAAGGAGAAATAGAGGCCCAAATGTCCAATGAAACATGCTACAGAATTCTTAGTATAAGATTTTCAAATCTTTCTGTGACAATCTGTTGACTTCTTGAGCAAAATGCTAGTTGGGGTCTCTTTTTTAGATCATTAACTACATCAATTTCCTTTCACTGGTAGTCCTCATTTCCATGGTGGCTCTGTTTGAAGGAAAATGAAAATGAAACCATCCCCAGAAGTATTTGAGCATCTGCAAGGAGAATCTTCCTCAGGGAAACTTTCTCATGTTGATAGTCTACAAGTTTTCATCAAGGAAAGATAACTAGGAATTACTCTGTTTTCTCCCTCTCCTAGTAAACTTAGGAGTTTTATAGTGGTTATCTTAATGTTAGAATCTCTACGATGCCACGTGTATGAGTATCACTGCCATACACACACACACACACACACCACCACCACCACCACCACCACCACCACCGGCTTAATTGCTTAAACAACACAAATTTGTTACTAAAATCAAGATGTTGGCAAGCCGAGTTCCTTCATGGAGGTGGTAATGGAGAATCTGTTTCCTTTCCTCCGGGTTATTGGCAAATTTCAATTCCTTGCTTTTGTAGGAGTAAGTTCTCCATTTTCTTGCTAATAATCAGCTGACAGCCAATCCCAGATTCTATCCCCACCCATATTTCTCAGCTCATGATCCCACTTCTTCTATCTTTACAGTACCCACAATAGGGTTAGTCTTTCTCATATTTCAAATCCATCTGTTCCAATTATATCTCCCTGATGTATTTTTTTTTTTTTTTTTTGCAGTACTGGGGATTGAACTCAGGGGCATTCTACCTCCGAGCTACACCCCCAGCCCTATTTTGTATTCTTTATTTTGAAACCGGGTCTCGCTAAATTGCGGAATGCCTCACTAGGTAGCTGAGGCTGGCCGCGAACCCGGATCCTCCAGTCTCAGCCTCCCGAATGCTGGGATTACAAGCGTGCGCCATCACGCCCGGCTCCCTGATGTAATTTTTTAAAATTATTTTAAAAAATATTTTTAAAAAAATTAAGCTAAATTAAAACAATAGCCTTTCTGTATTCAGTAAATAAGATTTAGATCCTTGTGTTATGATTTGATAAGTGCAATAGCAGGGCCCTTCTACATACACATCAACTAAGCATTGATGCTGAACTTAAGCCAATTGTCAAAATGAACCAAATTCTCAAATACATTTATGAAATGTAAAATGAAGTTTTGAAAGATAATGAAAACTAGCTGGGCATGGTGGAGCACACTTATAATCCCAGTACTTGGGAGGCTGAAACAGGAGGATCTGGGTTCCTGGACAGTCTGAAGCTACTTAGCGAGGCTTTCTGCAACTTAGTGAGACCCTGTTTCAAAATAAAAAATAAAAAATAGGACTAAGGGCATACCCCGGAGGTAGAATCCCTCTGGATTCAATCCCTAGTACCATACACACACAAAAAAAAGAAAGATAATGAAAACTATTTATTGCTACGACTGCAATAACATTACTAATATCTTAAATGAATAAAATGAGTTTAAGATAAAACAATTTTAAGTGTTTATTTTGTCTTCATCAATCTCACTCTGTAAAAGTTTTTGTTTTTAAAAATATATTTTAATTAATATAAAAGTAATTTGCATAACAAGTATATTGAATAAATACATTCTTTATGAATAAATATATATCTAAATATAAATATCTAAGATCCACATCATAAATTTTTACTTATCAGTACGAGCCTTCAAAAAGATTGAAAATTTTTATGCTAGTAATTCACACTATAAATATTTTGCTACTACATAATATACTGATATTGTCTAAAATAATTGTCTAACAATTAATCTCATATCATTATTTTTGCAAGAGTTTTATAATGGCTATGTCAGATCTAGATTTGTCAAAATTTTAATTAGCCACTCAAAATGTCATAAAAGGATGGTTAGTAAGGCCCTAGAATCTTACTAATTTGGAAACATTAGACAAATATTTTTAAAATACTACTTTTTCCACCAATAAAAAAGTAAAATAAAATACTACTTTTATTAGATAATTTAATTTTAAATGTTGAACTTTAAAAGTCACAGGAACATGTGAAATATCATTTATCCCTCTTAAGTACATAAGGGGATTTATTTTCTGTTATCTTGAGACAGAGCTCATTTCTTCCTGAAAAACATACAGATAAAAATATCTAAATGCATTAGCAACAGCCAGAAACAGCTGGTTCTCTTGATATCTTTATGGTTTTGCATAATAGATTTTTTCTTTCTGGTCACCAAAAAAAAAAAAAAAAAAACAACATGTCACAAGCCAAGTTGTACAAGATGTTAGCAAGGGGGTAATGAATTATAAATAATGCTCATAATTTTATTTCTTATTCAACAAAATATCCTTCCCCTGTCTAATCATGCCATTTATTTATTTGGGTTTTGTTTGTGTGTCTGTGTCTAATAGATAGATGCACATAGCATGTTCCCTTTAAAAGTGTAGCTTAAGTTCATTCCACTTACCAAACTATTCCCTGAGCCCCAGAGCCAATAGGCTTTAGATTCTGGTAGCGCTTGAGAACCGTGAAGGTGGAGTCTCCCACTTCCACGCTGTAGAACTGGTTGTCCACTTTGCTTTTGCTCATGTTGTAATGTTTGGCGATATATGACACATCCACTTGTTTATCGAATCCCTGTCAACAAGACCAAAAAAGACATGAGACGAGTGAGCGGGTGGAAAGATAATAGATGCAAAGAGGCCTGTTCTTTCAATGATTATGAATATTTAGCCATTGATTATCTAGTTGAGCTAGTTCATGCAGAAAAATAAATGTGTATTAATTCATGCAAGATTACTGGAAGTAAAACAACTTAAAATCAAAAGAATGTTTTCAATATTAAAACTATTTAAAATAGAGTAAACTTAGACTTGATTCATATAATCTCTTCTGAAGTCTTTCACTGAAACCATTCATGAGGCAAACACATATTGAGCATAAGCTACTCTCAGGGACTATACTAGATACTTGAGAATTCAGGAAAATCAGATGGAGGTGATTACTGATCATTTACTACAATAGCTATAAAAGGAAGGATGAAAGAGTTTATCTACAAACTCTCAGGAGGAACTGAGATATAAACCAGCATGTAGTTTTAATTGTTTTAGTTAGATAAATTCAAATTAAACAGCATCGACTTCATTTGTTCTCATTAATACCAAAAATTCTTTGTCCCTGAAATTTTGAATCATTCTATGTGGGTGTGTGATGTAATAAATCATTACCCATAATTATTAATAATTCATAATGCTCTTACATGGATTTTAAAAATAAAAGGGATCTCACAGAATATCACTTAGCCCATTTCTTATGGTACACAGTGATGAATGCCTAAATAGTATCCCTTCTTGCTGACTTTTTTTTAATTTTAAGCACCCATATTTTCTGTGGGTTTCTCCCCAATCCCAGCATTTGGGCAAAGCCAGTGGCCCCCATTAGAAGTAGTGGAGGCACCTGGAACATCTGTTGCATGTGACATTTTGGAATGTGACAACAATGGGAAACATGTCTTATATTTCTTTGGCTTGTCAAAGAAAGTTGGTCATTCTGCAACAAGAGGGCATTCCCACACAATGAATAATTTTCCATTCTCTCCACAATGTTTGAATGCTCTACCCAAGCTCTAACTAGTGAAAAATCTACCTATAATTGTTTTGCGTCCAGAACCTAAACCAAATAATTTTTGTATAATTTTAATACACACTGACTTTCCTGCAAATCAAATTCCCTTAATTTGAAAGAGCTAAATCTCCTTAGGCTTTGAATCTCTGGGTTGGTCTCAAAACCAGTTTCCTTGGAAAGTTTTATCATTTCATCTCTAGATTTAAAAAAAAAAAAAAAGAAATACCAAGTAATTTTTGCCTGTAAACCCTTGGAAAGAGACCTAGACAGCGTAGTAATATAAATGAGGAGAATCTAGTGAAGGCAGTTTGAATATGGGTGATAAAATCTGCTGATCCAAAGCCGGGCGTGGTGGCGCATGCTTGTAATCCCAGCATTCGGGAGGCTGAGACCGGAGGATCCGGGTTCGCGGCCAGCCTCAGCTACTTTAGTGAGGCACTCCGCAACTTAGTGAGACTCGGTTTCAAAATAAAGAATAAAAAATAGGACTGGGGATGTAGCTCGGAGGTAGAATGCCCCTGAGTTCAACCCCCAGTACCGCAAAAAAAAAAAAAAAAAAAAAAAAAAAAAAATCTGCTGATCCATTGGGAGAATCTTGAGACCTCAGAGAGATGAGGCAGACTAGGAGTAGAGTACACATGACAGATGCCGGCCTTTGATCGGGTCAGATATGGTGCCAGCATTCAGTACAAAAGCATGGAGGCCTCCAAGAATAAAGTGGACTATAGATTAGGAACCTGTGCTGTTTGGGCAGGAAGCTAAAAAATTGGGTAATTTGCAAATGCATTAATAAAAGACCTGAAATCTGGAAAGCAGTCTGTGAGCATGGAACAGGAAATTAAACAAGACTGTTAAAAATTGGAGTTGCAAGCCTATTGAAGGAGACAACAACAGGGTTTAGAATTTAGACAATGGGTGTGGACAACAGTAGAAACAAGAATACTAGTATTTAAACAATCTTTGATTTCAATCCCAGTACCAGGAACTGTTTTCCACACCGTGGTTCATTTTTGCTCTAGACTTGGTGTGAGTAGTCCAGCCAGATTAAAGTTCTGCTTTATTCCTGACTAAGGTACAAAAGCAACTGGAGCTAAAATATCAAGTGTGTGTATCTGCCAAGCTTAATGTGGGATGACGGAAGTGCCTAACTTGCCATTTGTCATGCTCTGACCCGTCTTTACATCCTTTAATATTCTAAGCACCCACAAATTCTTTAACACACATTGGCCTCATCAGACTTAGATAATCTCATTCCATTCCCCATTTATTCCCTTCGCTGTTGAAGAGCAGCTTTTCCAAATGTGTTGCAGATGTGTACTAATGCAGTGAAGGCAATGACCTTCATGTTCCAGACTCCTGACTTAATGCTGTATCTTGGCATCACCCTCCTGGTTTTGGACTTGGTTATGGCTTTTCTCACTATAGCCTATCTTCATATTACACTTGAACTAACATACTGAAACTCTTCTTCAAACACTTCAATATATTAAAAAAAACCAAGGTAGCTTAAAGATTCATGCCACTTCTTAGGCTTACTCTAAGAGATACTCTATTTAACATTTACAGCTATTTAATCCAAGAAACACTGGTGATATACACATTATGTACCAGATACTAGGTTTGGTACTGGAGATCCAACAAAGACAAGGAAATTTTCCTGCCTGGAATGGAAACAGTCAGGTAAGCAGGTAGTGAAAATATGGATGATATATTCTATAGTAAAATAAAAAAATAGGTGCTAGAAACAAACAGAAAGTAGCCACTAACTGCTTGCATTTATTCATTACCATTAAATCATTCAACTGCTATTTATAAATCAACTAATACATGCCAAATCATCAGCATAAAATTGTTAATGTTTAAGGACAGGTTTGATTTGTGTTTTCTCAGACTAACAATACCCCTGGATCTCTACTTTCTCTGGTTGTTAGACATGAGTATAAATCTAGACCACCTGGAAAACTTGAAAACAATACAAATCTTGGACACAACACCCTGGAGATCCAGATTCAAGTATCAGTGTGGTCCTAAGGACCTGCTGGTTACTAGCAGTCCAGGTGATTCTGACTCGAAAATGTGCCTAGCTGACTTTTGCAAAAACCCAACTTAGAACAATCATTCTGAAAATGCAAGCTCCCTGGAACATCAGTATCAGCATCCTTGGACACTTGTCTGAAATGTGAACCTTCACACCCATCCTGCACCTATTGAATCAGGAATTCTTGGGGTAAGGGCCCACAGTCTATGTTTTAATAATTCCTCTTAGTATTCTGTTACATTTGAGAGCCACACATTAGAGTGGAGGGATGGCCTGAAGAGTGAAACAAACAATTGAAATATTTCTACCTACTTAGTGAGTAAAACACTTAATATGTAGCAAAATATAATATTTCTGCATCTAAGCCAGGGCACCTACTCATGGACTGTGAATTGCTAAATTCCATTGCTCATGTAAAATGCAAACTGCAAACAAGAATCCAGGATAAACCAAAGAACCTACACATTAGGTTCAAGTGTTTTAACTGCCCCAGACAAATTTTGCTTTTTTACCTTAGTCACTGACAGATCTTTTCATTCAGACATGTCAACAGGTAGCCATCTGCTATGATGTAGTAAATCACTTCATCTCAGCAATTATTCATACTTATGAGAAGTATCAAGTAATTTTTTCAATGTGTACCTAAAACAGCCTTTTACATATAAAGGAGATGCTGTATATGAACTTTGTGGTAGTTTGGTAGAGTGATTAAAACAATTGCAGGGCTGGGAAGATAGCTTAGTGGTACTCTTCCACTTGCATACCATGCCATATTTGGGGTTTGATCCCTAGCATCACACACACACACCAAAGCACCATCCACCAAGTTTAGCAGTAAGAAAAAAACTTCCACCCAACTAGATACATTAAAGGTTACTTTGTACATGTATGTTCCCATCACTCTGAACCTCATCTAATTGCAACCTACTAATAAAGATATATTTTAAAAACATCATTTAAGCCAAGCATGGTAGCTCACGCTTGTAATCCCAGCATTTGGGAAGCTGAGACTGGAGGATATGGGTTCAAAGCCAGCCTCAGCTACCTAGTGAGGCACTCTACAACTTAGTGAGACTCTGTTTCAAAATAAAGAATAAAAAATAGGCCTGGGGGTATAGCTCAGAGGTATAATGCCCCTGAGTTCAATCCCCAGTACTGCAAAAAAAAAAAAAAAAAAAAAAAAAAAAAAAAAAAAAAAAAAAAAAAAAAAAAAAAGAAAGAAAGAAAGAAGGAAAAGAAAAAAAAGTTATTTAAATGAAATGCATAATTCTCTGACACATTTTCTAGAATAAAATTATTCAGTGATCATGAATCTTTATTTCAGAGTATATAAGTTCTCACAAGATTGAAAATCATCATTATATAAGGTTTGTGAATTTTCACACACACACACACACACACACACAATTTCAAGTGTCTTCTTTATACCTAGTTCTGAATTAAACTTTACATAAAAATCTAAAAGTTAGAGAATGCATTCTTCAAAGCATCTCAATAAATTGGTAAAACTCTATTTTAATTACATAAACAATAAGACTAGAGATAATAGCATTGGAAATTTTCTTGTAATAATGTTATAGCCAAATCTTTGATGGCAAGTATGTTGTGTTGAAGAGCTTCCCCCAGATCCCATCTGTGCCCCAAGTCATAAATCCAAACACAGTTAGAAAAGTTTGGAACATAATTAACACAGTAAACTCTCCTCTCTGACTTCCACGCAGTCTTCCTTGTCATAACCATAAAGTTCAAATATAAATTTTTCCCTACAAAATGTGCCTATGAAAATATACCACTTATGAGATTATGGAAATATATTGCCAATGCTGAAAATGAGTGCTCCAGTTATGTTTTAGTATTTCCTGAGTTCAGATCACAGGACAAGCAAGCTGGGGTGGTTTTAATTCCAAGAGAATAATCCATTTTGAGAAGAATGAATAGCCAACAATTAGTTTAAGGCAGAGATTCCAAGTTATAACATGGATTAGAACTAGCCAGAGAGGCAGGGGGTGCTTATAAAATAAATTTCTGAGCCTCACCAAAGAGTTTCTGATTCAGTGGGACTAGGATAAGGACCAAGAAATTTTATTTCCAAAACATGCCACCTTTGAGAACCACTATTTTAGAAACTAGTATGTAGGAGATAACACCATTCAAAGAGGGTTAATGGGAGAGGCACAAACTAAAAGCAAAGCAAACCAGTAAGTAAACAAAGGATGTGGAAGTGAGAGATAATGAATGGTTCTCCTTCTTGTCAGCACCTCTTTAGCAGGCTCAGATGCCATACTTTCAGGGATGTTTTCCATCTCATAGGTATAATATACTACCTGACTAATGTTCTCTCTTTTAACTCATGAAACTATTTAATTGTCTGTTTATGTTCAGTTTACACTAAAACATTTAGGGAGAATTATAAAACCTATGTGTAATGGTTTGGAACTAGAATGCCCCTCTATCTCTCATAGAAGAAAGATAGCAATGTTGGAAGGGGAGCTTCATTGTAATCTCACCAGTGGATAAATTCATCATAATGGATTTATCTAGGTGGTGGCCTGGGCTGGTAGGGTGTGCCTGTAGAAGGTGAGTCCCTGGGAGTGTGGCCTTAGGGACTGTGCTTGTGTCTTTGACTCCTTGCTTGTGGCTCTCTCTCTTGCTTCTGGCCTCTATGATGTCAGAGTGAAGCCTTACCCTCTCCCTCTCTCCACTTCCCACTGCTGCCAAGCCCTAAAGTCTCTGGTCCTCAGCCTCACATGGGCTGCACCCCCAAATCTCCAAAGAAACCATGAGTAAATAAATCTTTCTTCCTCTAAATTGTATGGTCAGTTCTTGGATTATAGCAGTGAGAAGGCTGGCTAAGACACCGTGGGTATTTATCAATGTTCGTCAAAATGGAAAGCCTCTTTTCAGAAAACAACTTAATATGTTCTGAGTTAATTACAAGGAAGGAATATTATATTAAAAAATATAAACCACCATAGTGATATCTCTCAGAGATCAACATGGTTTGAAATAAATATAGGTCTAGAACAGCTATTTATTTATTTATTTATTTATTTATTTATTTTTGTGGTACTAGAGATTGAACCTAGGAGCATTCTGTCTCCAAAGTATACCCCTAGTATTTTTTAAATTTTATTTTGGAACAGTCATGCTAAGTTTCTAAGGCTGACCTCAAACTTGCTATCTTCCTGTCTCCACCTCCCAGGTACTGGGATTACATTGTACCTGACTTAAATTATTTTTTAAGTGCATTCTTCCACTTAATATAAAATTTACATTTAAATTACTCAAGAATTATTTCTATCTGGATACAATTGTATCTTCTTTGCAAAACTTCAAAGCAAATTCATTTCCTTCCTGTCCTCCATCTGCCAATTTTTTTTTTTGCTGGAATTTTGGTATACAGAAAGAAAATCTGAATGTAATCTGTTATGTGAAAAGACTGCATTTTGTGCAGACCTGTAAGAGAGAACATTATGCATTACGTCCTCATCATCAATTTAGCTGCTAGCCTGTGGCCATGAAATTTTGCAATGAAAACTGTCCTACACTACTGATCTTGTCCTGCAGGTAGCCAAAGCCTTGATGGTACTTTTCTCAAATATAATAACTATATTCCAGAAGTAGCACTCATTCCTCATTTTCACTTGGGGATGGCTGTCCTCTGTCACTGCTAGTCAGCTCCTAAACAAGAAACACTGAGGTTTAAGAACTTTTAGAAGTTAAGCTTTCTTAGTTTCTTTTGAATGATAGAGCTGAAAATAATATCAAGCCTGGATTAGCTCTGCACTTAATAGCTATAGAACCTTGAGCAAGCCATTTTACTCATTCATTCATTCATTCATTATTTATGTCCTGTATGGTTCCATAAAGAGTTTGTGCAGCTTACCATAAAAGATATAGGAACAATAAAACCATTACATTGCATTTTGAGAACAAATGTCAAATAAAGAAGGCTGAAAAATGATAGTTTTGCCAGCAGACAAGTTGTGAATATCTACTGCCTTGAGCACAGAACTTAATGTTATACCCCTGGGAGACATTGAGGTAAAAAAAACGCATATACAATGACAATAACAACAGCAAAGCCACAGTGAGTGGCAAGTTTTGATTAATTAATTCTACAAAATATATCATACCAATTCACAGAAAAGATAAAATTTCCCTAGCACTTAACTTCAATCAGAATATATTCAATAGTTCATTGTATGAGCCTAGAATCAAACAACAGCCAGTAGATATAATATTCTATAATCAATGATATAGAAATATGGTTCATATGACTGGTATGATAACTCTTAGTAAGGCAAGGGAAAAATAAAGGTGAAGCAGTATTACTGTATAACTACTACACTACAGGTACATTCTGTAGCCTGTTAAGCACTTTAAAGTTTATGCTCAAAAGAGATAAAGGAAGTAGCATAAAGAACTATTAGTTAATTGGATCAAAGTCTTAGAACTAGCGGGCAGAATGGCACACACTTGTAATCCCAGCATTTGGGAGGCTGAGACCGGAGGATCTGGGTTCACCGCCAGCCTCAGCTACTTAGTGAGGCACTCTGCAACTTAGTGAGATCCTGTTTCAAAATAAAGAATAAAAAATAGGTCCGGGGGTATAACTCGGAGGTAGAATGCCCCTGAGTCCAATCCCCACTACTGCAAAAAAAAAAAAAAAAAGTCTTAGAACTATTAGTGTTATCAATTAAAATGAATTAAACATTGTCCAACTCTCAGTCATGTGTTCTTTTTTTAGTAAGCTGTGTACTAGGCTCAGCTAATATCATTTAGATATGTGAAGTGACTTTCTAATGATGATGTGAATCAGCTATAGGAATAGAGCTTAGAAAACCAAGAGAAATGAATGAATGTCTTCTTCTACAAACTTCTCCATTTATCAATTGTCTAAGCCTAGAGTTTGAACTTAACTGCCCATTAAACAATTCCAGGTTGAACTAGTAGTCTTGTATTGATGATGGGAAGCTGGATTTTCAGAGCTGCCATAAAATTTAAAGAACCTGATTATATCCATGTGTTAAAAGATTATCAAGTGCTTACTGTGTGTTACGTACTATGGAAGATACTATGGATATAAAACTGATCTCTCTCAATAGAAAAGCCAAAATGGATTTTCTACAAAATACACCTCCAAGGCATTAGCCAATCTGTTGGATATTCTTCTGGTGTTGCCATCTGCATACTAAAAACTCTGCCTAAGGCCATGATTCTACTTTTAACACAAATGATATTTAGCTATGTATTCCAAAAGTCATAACCAACATGTTGAGTTGCTTCCAGGTGCCACTGCAAGACTGTTTCTTCAAGTGTGACTCTATGAGGATGATTACATCCTGGAGTCTGTCTCACTTCTGTATTTCACTGGCTCAGAGATGGTTACTCTTCAGAATCAATGCTTATAAAAAAATCAATAATGCAGCAAGAGCTTTAAGATTTTGCTTATGTTTAATCATTATTTTAACTATACGAAAGAGTAATAGTAATAAATAGCAGAGCAGGCATGACTTCTGCTAATTTTATTTATTTATTTATTTATTTATTTATTTATTTATTTATTTATTTATTTATTTATTTACTTATTGGTGGTACTGGGAATTGAACTCGGGGGTATTCTACCTCTAAGTAACACCCCCAGCCTGATTTTACTTTTCAATTTGAATCAGAGTCTCACTAAGTGGCAGAGACTGGTTTCTAACCTGTGATCCTCCTGTTTCAGCCTCCCAAGTACTGGGGTTACAGGAATGTGCCAGCAAGTCTGGCTTTGTTTTTTATTTTGAGACAAGATTTCACTAAGTTATCACCCACTGGTCTTGATCCTGAAATTCTCCTCTCAGCTTCCCAAGTCCTGGGATGACAGGCATGTGCCACCAGGACCATATACCCAGTTCTGCCTGCCTAGTCTTTAAAAATATACTTTTATTGATGCATTGTAATTGTACATCACAGTGAGGTTGAAAATAAAACAAACATACATGCATGCATCACTTGGTGTATTTCCCTCCACATTTCACCTCGCTCCCGGTACATCCTTCTCCCTACATGTAGTGATAACCTTCATATGTGGACACAATATTTGAACTGTTACCCTCTTCAATCCTCCTTTTCTCCTCCTCCCCTCCCTTCAGGGGTATGCATGTATCACTATAGTATTCTGACTTTAATTTGCGGGGGAGATATTGAGGAGTGATATAGCTGGATCATATGATAGTTCCTTTTTTAGACTTCTGAGGAACCACCATCCTGATCTCCATAGTGGTTGTACTAATTTGCAATCCCACCAACAGTGTATAGAGTTCCTATTTCCCCACATCCTTGCCAGCATTTTTTATTGTTTGTATTTTTGATGATCGCCATTCTGGAGTTTGATGTAATCTCAGTGTAGTTTGGTTTTCGTTTCCCTAATTTCCAATGATGTGGAACATTTTTTTTCATTTATTTGTTGTCTGTCTGCCTATTCTTTATATATGAAAGAAGAAAACTAGTACTACTTAATTACTTCTAAGCACCAAGCTAGTATCAGGCACTGTGCTGGGTGTCAAATACATCATTTCAAGAATTAATATTCTCATTTTACAAGTGATAAATTCTAGATGGAAAACTTCAGAAAATGGTCAAAATTCAGTTTTTCATCAATCTGCCTGGCTTAGAATCCTGTGAGTCCTTAGGCAAGTTTGTTATAAACTTAACCTTGGTTTCCTTATGTATGGAAGGAGTGTAAAAATATATATATATATATATATATATATATATATATATATTTTAGTGGAATGGTTATATAAGATAATCTATGTAAGGTTCTCCTGGTACAAAGTTTTAAGAAACTCTCAAAATTTATTATTACCAGAGTTACTATGACTATTATTAAGACGTTATATAAGATTTAAATGCATGTAATTAATTAGCAGTTTTAGAGTGTCTTTAACAAAATTTGGCCTAACTCCTAAGCCATAGTGCCAGTCTAACACACTGTGCTACTGCTATAAAATCTACATGTACCTATCAGGGTTGAGAATGATCCAGTAACAAGGTATTTTTTTCTGTGTTTCCTTTTGTGGTAGAGAGTACTTCATGAGTATCTATGTGCTCTGCATTTCCCAGGCTCCCTTGCAGTTATATTGGGGTCATGTGATTAGCACCCATTTGTGAACTACATGCAGAGATACAAGATGTTAGCTAACTATAGAGGCAGTTGAAAAGTGATGCCCCTCCAAACTCATACCTCTGCTCACTCCAGAATATCGGCTAGCACATCGTGAGATGGAATGAGCTTAAATTCCTGAACTCAAGATGTCACAAACCTAAATTCTTGAGTCACCAGATAGTTGAGAGCCATTGCTAACCTAATATGGAATTTATATAACAGGAAAGAAATTTTTATTCTGATAAATCATTGAGATTTGAGATTCATCCAATATTACTAAAGTATGTTTTCATTCAACAAATATTTATTTTGGTCTAACAATATATCAACCACTGTTCTAGGAATACAAAGTTCCTGAAGTCATAGTCAGTTTATTAGTAAATTGTCCTTACAGGATCAAACATGGAATGTTGGCTTCAGTAACACAATGTTCCTGCCTACTAAACAAAGCATGCTGAATTCTACATCATCTACACATTCCCAACCTATTCACACTAAAGATAAAAGAAGTATGAAATAGGCAATAATCATTGGTGTCATATAATCAAGACAGGAAAAATGCCCAGGCTAATAAATAGTATTTAATTTTAAAAAATCTTTTTGAGGGTGAAAGTAAAAGTTTAGAAGAGTAAAAAGTCATTTGGGAATCAAGATGTTTAAAGTGAGCAGAGTTTTACTGACTTAACTCTAAAATACATCTTTGAATGTTAAAAGGAAACTTAGAGTTTATCAAATGCTACATTTAAGAATCTTAAACTCTAATGCTCTGGTTCTATACACAAAATAAAGATCATTACTTTAAACCGTACATGAGTTACTATTTTCATTCCATCATCTGCACAAAAAGATCTAGCAGATACCAAAGTTTACAGTACATGATAAAAGATCTGTTTTAACTCTTTAAATATGTACTTCTGAGCTGAGAGTTTAGCTCAGTGGTAGAGCACTTGCCTAGCATGTGCAAGTCCACAAATTCAATCCTGAGCACAAAAAGGAAGAAAGAAGCCTACAGTAGTAGCACATGCCTGTAATCCCATACTTGGGAGGCTGAGATAGGAGGATCCCAGGTTCCAGGCTAGTCTCAACAACTTTGCAAGGTCCCTTAGCAACCTAGAGAGACCTTGTTTCAAAACAAAAAATAAAATAGGTCTAGGGTATAGCTCAGAGGTGGAATGCCTCTGCGGTCAACCTCCAATGCACAAGGGGTGGGGGGAGACAAAGGTTAATTATATGGTGCTTTACCTTTCTTGGAATATGTTAGAGATAGGTAACCAAACATTTACTTTTAGAGAAGATGAACAAAAGAGTTTAATGACATGTTTCAGTTTGGAACTGATTTTAAAACTCAGAACCAAAGTGGGCCTTCTTCACCTTTTGAAAAAATGCAGCCTCTGCTCATTATGCTCCTCAGCCTTAAATAATCCTTGTTCAGAAAAACAAAAATTACACTTAATATTTATTTCCAAAGCCTCTTATCAGAATGATAGAATTAAAATAGTGTATTTAAAGACAACTGATTTCTTAAGAACACAATGTATACTAAAGTGAAGTCCATAAATTAGTGCTTTTCTTTCATAACATGATTGAAGATCAACCATACACTGAAAACCACAGATAAAACTAGGTTAATACTGTACAACACAGCTACTTAGAAAGATGTACGCACTAATTTCATTTAATCTGATTAATGTCTCAACCATTAAACATGGTATCAAGCTATGTTTATATTCAGGTTAACCCATTCAAGAAGAAGTAAAAGTCTGACCATTTTATATTTCAAGCAAAGCTAGCACATATAGTAAACCAAAATGGAAAGACTTCTATTATAAACCTAAACATTAAGACCTTCAAACTTTCGGTTAGTTAATTGTGAGCAGCATAACTAAATCTATGTACTAACCTAAATTGCTATTAAATAAATCTTTAGAAAGAACATCCCAGAGTATAAGACAAAAATGTAGCACTAATTTGTTTTTTTGAATTTGTAATATTCAGCATTCCATCTGGTACCATGAAAAAAAAATTGTCAAACAGCACATAACATTCATCCATAAAAATAGGTGAAGTCATCATGATAGTAAGGTAGAGGTACTGCAGTGCTTCATTTCATTATATAAGGTGTGGTGCTATATTTTTATGATGTTCCCCTGTCTTTGACTCCCAGTCATACAAACAAAAGCATAAATATTGTGATTTTAGAAAATTAATGCAGCATTAAATGCTATGTATCAAAGTACATATAAAAGAATATCAGAGTCCAGTTTTCTTAAATTATACACAGGAGACAAAATTCATTAAAAAAAAAGGCTAAAGCAAAAATTTCTCTTTCTACATTACATGAAAAACTAAAATAGTAATGGGATTGTAGGTTTACACCTCAAAATGAAAGCTGAATAACTCCAAGGTCTTTAAATAGATCTACTACTGATAATTTTAAACTGTATTGATACCAAGTTGAAAGTCTATATTGAGTTTTTGGAGAATGGCAGGCAATCCCTTCAACAAACTAAACTATAGGAACCATGCCATTTACTTCATGGACCATGAAAAATAACGCAGTTTACTCTTCAGATTATACAGATTTTTCCTTTGCACCATTCTGCCAAAAAGAAAAAAAAAAGCAAAGAAAAAAAATAAAAAAAACAACCCTTTCCTTTGATTCTTTATTCCCCATGTTGATATAAAGTCCTTACTCTACCTACAGTAGCGGTTCAATGAAGTATAAAAATTTTAATTGGATATTTTCAAAGTCTTTGAACTAAAAACATCATAGACTCATCAAATGAAATAAGTTGAGCAAATCAAGTTATTTTAAATTCAAAATGCCTCTAGAGCAAAAGAGCTGTTTTTAAAAAACCATTAATTCTGGAATCAGATTTAGTTATATTTTTAAATGCCCTAGATACCTAATAATTTGAACGTATCATTTAAAATGAAACCATTCCGTGGACACTTCAGACATCTCTCTTTTTTTTTTATGAATTCCCTGGTTTCCTAGTTTATAAAAAGCTCTAAAAGCTAATGTAGTTCATAAAACATTTGTGAATTATACTGAAATACCCAAAGATGGAAAGAGGAAAACACTACAAAAAAAGAGCAATAAATCAAGAGTGATCAGTAATTTTGCTAAAAAGTAAGTTTGTATTTATTTAGAAAGCTATCATCTGCAGCTAGGAAAACTATTATATAGACACACAGTGCTTTTATTACCCAGACATTAGAGTAATAAAATAAATTTAATTAACTAGACAAGTCATCTAGTCATATTTTATATTTATTTAAAAAAACATTAAACTCGAAAAGTTCAACATGTTCAGTTTGGCTATCATATTATAAGATTCTATGCCAAAAAATAGTAACATTTTTAATTGAAGAACAGTCTTGACTATAGTAACTTCACAATGATACTACATTTTTGCCAAATCCCTAGCAATATTTTGAGCTTTAAATATTACAGCCATGTTTTGGAATTTACATAAAAACTATTTTGTTGCCCTTACTGGTAACTAAGATCATCTTGGGCTTCTTTCCATTTAATCATAGTTTTTTTATTCTGAGTTAAATTTAATTGTTACTTCAATTAAAACACTGCACATCAACAGGAGAAATTAAAAAGTACATAAAAGATGTTTCACCATGAAGAAATGATAAACATTCAAGGTGATGAATATGCTAATAACCTGATTTAATTATTACATATGCATATATATCAAAACATCACATTCTATCTCATAAATTTGTATAATTATGTGTCAATAAAAAGTGTACAATGGGATTAGTATAATGGTTAAAGACTTTCAACTCCAGAATAAAATATAATTATAGTTTGTCTTATGACAATGAATGGAGTTGTGAAGATTAAATGAAGTAAAACCTTAATAATTATTTTATTTTATATTGCACTTTGACAAATTATAATTGTATATTTTATGACGTACAAAATGATGTTATATGTATGCAATGTAGAATAATTTAATCAAGTTATTTAACATACCCATGACACATATGCACTGAATAAGTGAATGGTGAAATCAATAATCAATAAGCCAGTACTTAGCTCCTGACATAAAAATATAAGGACCCATAAAGAGGAGGATAAAGGAAGACCAATCTTAGCTTTTATTTCTAGTGCTATGTAAATGTATTATTTGTTGATTAATTAATTCAAACCCTGTTTATATCAGACTTTCTCAAAATCAGGAAAACATTTAAAATTATTCATAACTAATGGAAGCATCAGTAAACATTGAGAGAAAGCAATAAGCTATTAACTGTTTGATAAATGTTAGGTTAATAGTGTTTATGATTATTGAAATAACCAAATCATAATTATAAATATATACTTGTAAGATGTGAGGATATTGATTTCACTTCAAAAGGAAAGAAAACAACTTTCTCAACTTCCTACTTGGGATCTGTTGTTTTTCTGCTGTTTTTATTTTCACTCATTCATTCAAAAATTATTTATTGACCATTTACTGTGATAAGGTAAACTTCTGGATCTGAGAGTCAAGGATGATGAAGATACTCACATCCTGCTCCAGGCAGTACTACTAAGTGGTAAGTGGGGCAAACACAGAACTGCTAACTTAATCCTAACACACACAGGACTTGATGAACTCTGCAGATACCAGCGGGTGTGTATGGAATTTCCAGCACACATTATCTCTCTGTAAACATATTCCCTGGTTAAAACCCTGACTCATCTGTTCAGTACAGCAGAGTTCCAAAAATAACACTTTTCACAGATTTCTTTTTATTCATAGAGTGAAATATAGCAGCTCTGTCTCCCTATTCAATTGAGAAAAGAAGACTAAGACAGCCATTTCTCGAGAAGATCAAGAAACTGCACTTTAAATTCCCAGCAGTTCTATTCTTTTGGTAGAATGCATGTGAGTGCAAACTAAAGACTATTTTATTGTTGAACATTACAAAGAAAAATTTCTTCCCAGAATATAACAAGAAATCTTTTGCCTGCAAAACTTGCTTGGTTGAGTTTTTTAAACAATAACAACAAAATCTGTAAGAGTAACTAAAAAAATCAGTAGGTCCCATGATTTTCAAATTTTTCATATAAGAACTAAGGTTAAAACTATTATACATAATATGTTTTTCTTCTGATATGTATATATACATATATACTCTGCAGATAATTTTTATTTTCCATGTTTTTTTCTGGACAGTGAATAAAGTGAAAATATGACATTATGAAAAAAACCACAAACTAAGGGTCAGGAGGAGACCTGAATTATGGACACGTCTAATCACTGATTACGTTTTTAATGAGGTACTTAAGATCTTTGAGTATTGTCTACAGAGCAGAAGTTAGGGAGCAACCTGGCCCTGCTGGCGGTCAGCTTTAACACTACAACAGAAAGGATCTGTGGAATGTCCCACAAAAAGAGAAGCTTCCAAAAAAACAGTTTAAAAGTAAACCCCAATGAATAATTTTGCCTTTGAAAATAAATGCACTATTTTCTTCAGATTAATAGAGCAGTAAACTAGGTACAGAGCTGTGAGAAAAATAGAAATAAATGTTATTTTCAAAATAAAAATTCTGCATGGGAAGTAAGTAAGATGTTCTGAGTGGCAACTGGAAATAACGATGCTTGCTAAGGTATTTCTAATTTTTAAGTGTTATAGAATATAAGTGTATATTTCCTACATATCAAAAGCTCATAGTAATAAAGAAAATCCAGAGTCATTAAGAAAGTTCATTCTTCACCTCTCTTTATTCCTTAGCTTGAAAAGGCTCTGGCTAGAAATAGATCAATGCATCTCTACCCAAATGTTGAAGGTTGATTTGAAAAGTAACTTTCAACCTGTACAAAGCCAATTTAGAGGTTTTTTTTTTTTTAAATGGTTGGAATTTTAAGACACTTTTATTGATAATTTTTGAGTTTTAAAATTTTTTTAAATGAATTTAGTTGTTGGTTGTTTGGTCAGTTGGTTTTTTTAAGTGTTAAGATTCATAATAAGTGTCTAAGATCATGGAGGCTTAGGATGTAGCTCATAGTCCTACAGCTTGCAAGTGGAAGACTCAGCTATTCAGCCTAGAAATACAGGCCTGCTTATTTCCCGTCATAGCAGCATCAGAGTTTTGACTGTTTACATAAATACAATATGCATCATTCACTCTCCTACTAAGCATATATTTGGTGAGAGCCTAGCCTATGTCAGATGCCATTGTGAGCACCGGAGCCCAGCAGTGAGCAAACAGCAGAATTCCAATGGTGTGCAGGTCAGTGTTCACAACTGGCTGGGGAGAAGAGTGGGTAGGAAAGAGACTTCATTCCTATAATGTAAAAACTCCTATCTTGATAGATTTTGAGCTTTTGAACTACCAGCCTGATATCCTTGAACTTGTGTTGAAAAGAGATGTAGACATTCATCTCTTGTGAGCGGGTGTATGCTGGCCCTAGCAAGACACTGAAAAAAAAAAAAAAGAAACAAAAACTCTTGCCCATATGCAAGATGCATCCTGGTGGAGAGAAGGAGAAGCAGCATATACACTATCCCAAATACTGATCAGTGTTATGGAGGAGTAAAAAGAAAAGTGAGGGAAGTTGGATAGGCAGTGTGGGTAGAAAGGGACAATTTTAAATTGGATAGGCAGGAAAGACTCCCTTTAAAAAGATGTGTGTGCAAAGCTCTGAAGGTGGTGAAGGAGGTGTCCAAATGTATGACAGAGGAAGTGCATTTCAGGGAGAAGTTTTTAGTGGGCTAGATAACAAAGGTTTGGGTATTTATTATAAAGATTTTAGGTTATTTCAAGTGAGGTAAGAAGACATTGAAAGGGTTTTCTGTTTTGTTTTCTTTCTAGTCATGGAATAAAGTGATTTTATTCATATTTTCAAAAGCCACACTAGCTGATGTTTTGAGAATAAACCATTTGGGGGTGTGCAAGGGCTGGAACTCTTGCAACAGCCCAAACAAGAGATGGGAGTGTGTTGAGTCAGGTTGGTAAGTGTTGATAATGGTGAGAAGTGGTGAGATTCGAGATCCATTTTGAATGTGAGTCAACAGATTTTTCTGACAGGTTGGATGTGAGCGGTGGCCCACAAGAAGATCCCAGGGGTCATAGTTTAATTTGAAGGATGGAGTTAGCATTTAGTGACGTGGAGAAGACAATGGAGAGAGCAATTTTGGAAGAAAGATCAGGGGTTGCTTTGGTATGTGGATAGTTTAACACATCTATATGACATCTAGTTGGAGATGTAGAACTAAGCTTATATGAGTCTGGTTTTAGGGAGAGGGCTGGGTTAGAGATAAAACTATGTTAGTATTCAAATATTGCTAATATTTAAGGCACCAGGACTCAATGGGAGCACCAGGAGAGTGAATGTCTATTTAAATATTACCTATTTAGCAAGCACATATTCTACATTGTTTTCAGTTCTTTGTAAGTATAAACCCCCTGAATTCTCATACTGATAGGAGGTAGGTATTATTATTCTCCCCTTTTACAAAAGAGGGAACTGAGAGAGATTAAGTAACTTGCCCACATTCAAAAATGAATGGCTACTAAGTGGTAGATGTGGAATTCCTAATCAAGGCTCTCCAGACCCAAAGTTTTTGTGAGATAAGAGAATTATCTAAAGGCCTGAGGCTTTAGGCTCTGTACTATTTCGGGGCAAAGGAAATGAGACAGATCATTAAATCTTATTCACAGTAGGTAACAAATTTTATTTTCCCTTATAAATTCTAACTATGTCCAGGGAGAGTAGATACAGTATAAAGAGAGAATAAATACAAAAACAATGCTTTGTTCCTCCTTATACTTTTCTATACTTTCTATAATGAGCCCATATTAATTCTAGAATTAGGAAAGGATGTATTAAAATAATAGAAGCAGTAGAGTTATCTTTTACTTCTTGTTTCAACAGAAACATATCGTTTTGTTCACAACACAGCTAAATGAGAAGGACTACAGAAAGACTGAAGTGAAGCCACCTCTTGATGTGTGAATAGGATCAGCATGTAATTTATTGTCTGAACTAGAACAATTCTTGAGAGTCAATGGGAGCACTATCAATTATACCATGATAGCAGGTTTAGGTTAGGACTGCTGTAAACATGCCTATGTTGCACATGGGTGACCCAGGTAGCCTCTTTCTTAAGAATGGGGTTTGTATGAATACAAGGGTGAAGACTTATCTAGTCCATGCAAATTACCACCCATTGTTGCTGCCTTCTTCTTAAAGGTATATTTATTGATCATTGCTGTCATTTAGCTTTTTTTTCTAACTACTGGTAGAACTAGAACATGGAAAACAAATTTAGCACCACCTGTGTGTTATTACATGTGGGTTCTGGAGGCACTGTATTTGGGGCTCATCAGTTCTTGGGATGAGGAGTAGTAATGTAAGGTTCAGCTATTTTGATTACTAGAGCTTTATTTCAAAGATTTGGAAAAAATATTGAAAACCTAAAGTATAAATTAAATCTGATAAGAAATAACTTTGCACAGTGATTAAATACTGTATTTCTGATCATTTAGAAAAAATACTCTTCATTCCTATTCTAATTTAAATGAACTAGAAAGAGAAAAACATCTAAGTATCCACTTATTCTTCCTAAGCTACTTTTAATATTATATAAACAATAGCTTTGGTGTGGAACACATATAAAACATAGCAGCAAAATGGAAATACAAGGGAACATACTGTACCTTGTTTTACCTGTAAGGAACACACACCTGACAAAAGGCAATTTTCACATCCAAGATTGGTTCACTGCAGTAGTATAAGAAATGGAGGCTCATAAATACCTATAGGGAAAAAATGGGGCATGAATTACCAAATTGCTGATTTTTTCCATTATTTAATAGTAGAGATTAATATGATTTGAATTTTACACAATTTTATATATAACATACATTCAACATAATCCTTATCCAGGTAGTTGTAGGTACTTTTCATAAATTGTAAATATTAAATAATAAAATATGGTAAAATATTCTATCTTCTATCAATGTCATTACAACCATAAAGATTAAATATAAGAAATAATATATGCCTAATAAGCTAAAGTGAAATGTACCCTATTGCACAACACTTTCAGCTCTAGGCATCTAATTAAAAAAAAAAAAAACATGCTCAAGAGAACATATATAGAAGTTTATTGTAATGGTACTATTAAATAAAATGTAATTGTTAATGAAATTCTATAAGAGATTTGGGAAAATTGGATTAGAATTTAGTGTATAAATATATATTTTTCAAACATGACATTGAGTGGGAAAAAAGCAAGTTTGTAAAAGGTTTGATGATCACTATATTAGTGTTAAATTTTTAAATATATAAGTGATAATATTCATTGCTTTAAACACATATAACCCTAGAATAAAAAAATTGGCACTTTATTAATATCTGTTTAATCTCAGTAGGAAGCACAAAGAAGTAATTATATTATTTTCTGCATGTATGAAACATCATATAATTCTACCAAGTTTTAAGAAGAGGAAAAAATCATAAAATAAATGATAATAATGCCAAATTAGGAACTGGGTTATATGGGAATGATGCTTCAGCAGCAGAGAAACCACCTAAAATGTTATACATCTTCAATAAACACATTTGGCTCAATATTAAGTGTGGGCAAGACGTAATTCTGTGAGATTAAAGCATTTTAAAATTAGTATTGAAGCAAGAGTTCTGTTTCTGGCAATAGAATTGGTAAAAATGTTCTGAAAATCCCTCTTAAGGCAAAATTCCTAAGAATGTTAGGTAAAATATACAAAACAAATTTTTAAATGCAGAGCTAAGTTGAGCCCCCCCACCCCCAAAAAGGCAAGAAAAGTTCTGAGAAGCTGAAAACAATGTAGAAGGATACATGCAGAGAAGTAAATGAGCTGAAGCTTCTGCCTGTCCTATGCCATCTACTGATGCCTGGTGACTAAAACTTAAGTTTTTTAAAAGAAACATGTAAGGTACAAACCTCAAAGTTTTGATCTACCTATGGTGAGAAGTCACATTGGTCACACCTGCATAAACCTTACTAGAGGAAGTTTTAAACAAATTTCAGGAAGAAGCAAAATCATACCAGGAGGAATGTCGAATTGCAAGAAAAAAATGTTTTATATTGGAAGCTGATGTGAATATATTTTCAACATCAAGAAGAGTGAAAGGACAAAAATATGTAAGACATTCTTGAAAAAAAATGTAGATGTTTTCTTGTGGAGGAAGAATTGCCCTATTAGAGATCAAGATTTATTTTAAAGTTGTAGTACCCTGCACAGGAGTCAACTTGATATGGATCAAAGACCTGGAAGTTAGACCAAAGACTATGAAGCTACTAGATGAGGGCATAGGTCCAACACTCCAATATATAGGCACAGGTAGAAATTTCCTCAACAAGGAAATAAAAACAACAATTAATAAGTAGAATGGCATTAAACTAAAAAAGTTTCTGCTCATCAAAGGAAAACATCAAGAGTCTAAAGAGAAAGCCTTCAAAATGGGAGATCTTTGACAATTATCCCTCTGACAGAGACTAATACCTAGAATATACAAAGAACTTAAAAGACTTTATACTAAAAAACAAAATAATCAATAAATGGGTAATTGAATTGAATAGACACTTCACAAAAGAAGAGACGAATGAATACATGAAAAAATGTTCACCATCATTAGCAATTAAGGAGATGTAAATCAAAATTACACTGAGATTCCATCTAACCCCAATCAGAATGGCAATCATCAAGTCAAATAACAATGAATGTTGGCAAGGATGTGGGGAAATAGCAACTCTTCTACACTGTTGGAGGGATTGCAAACTAGTTCAGCCACTATGGAGATCAGTGTGGAGATTTGTCAGAAAACTGGGAATGGATCCACTATATGATCTGGCTATACCACGCCTGGGTATTTTTCCAAAGGGGCCAAAATCAGAGGACTAAAGTAATATATGCATACCCATGTTCATAGCACAATTCACAATAGCCAAATTATGGAACCAACCTGGGTGTCCATCAACAGATGAATGGATTACAAAACTATGGGATATACACATAATGGAATTCTATTCAGCAATAAAGAACAAAATTATGTCATTTGCAAGAAAATGGAAGGACCTGGAGAACATTAAGTGAGATTAACCAGTCACAGAAAGTGAAGGGGCATATGTTTTCTCTAATATGTGCAAGCTTGGGAGTAACTGGGATACCAGAGGGACTCCAGATAATGGAGGAGAAACCTCAGGGGAGTCAGGGAGGTAGCCTAAGGAAAGGGGAGAGGGAAGAGTGAGGTTCATTATGTGTGCATAAGTAAAAATACCGATGTCAATCTCAGTACTCTGTATGAGGAAAAAGGGAGATGGGGAAGTGGGGGGTGGCTATCAAGTGATATGTGCATGTATGTCACTGTCAACATGATTTATATTATGATGTAAGACTATAAAGCACCAATAAAAGTATATTAAAATAATAGAGTTGTAGTAAATAGAGATATTACTACAAGTAAGTATGTTGGAATGATAAAGATCCACTATCATTTAATAGAGAGCCCCAAAACAGACACATATGTAAATCTGATTATATTAAGATGCACTGCAGACATCTCCAGAAAAAAGAAACTGTGTTAAATCGAACCGAGACAACTGGTCATTTATATAGGGTGGGGGAGTAAATCCATATCAAAAGATGATTATCTTTGGGCCCCTGCATTTCTGCGTGTCTTAGAAACAGAAGGCTTGACTGCTGTTTGTTCCAGTATCTCTTCTCAAGGAGGGTTAGAATATCTCTGAAATATATAGATTCTTTGTTTCTTGTATGGGAGAACTGTCCAATATAATAAAGATAAAATGTTTCTCTGAGGCAAAAGATGCATACTTATCGTCCATCATAAAAGATTTGGGTTCCTAAGCTTTGTGATCCTTCCAATGTTTGATATTATCAGTTTTCTAAATTTTAATCATGAATGCTTAATGATTTTTGTGGTTTTATTTTTTGTTTCCCTAATGACTAATGATGTTGAAAAGTGTTTTCAGTGTTTATTGGCCATTTATTTACCTTCCTTGCTCAAGTGCCTTTTCAAATCTTTTGCCTATTGAATGATGGACTATGAGGATGGAGATAAGTTATTGTTTATCATTTTGTTACCAATAAACATTCAACATAAAAATCCTTTTTCTGATACACAAATTATGAATAATTTCTTTCAGTCTATGACTTGTATATTGCCCTTGTTAGGACTGTGTTCATTTGAGTAATTTTTCAAATTTTTATGAGATTTATCTTATCAGTTGTTTTCTTTTTATGATTGGTTCTTTCTTGGTTTTGTCAAGAGGACTTATTCTACTCAAAATTTCCTGAAAATATTCTCCCACATTTTCTTTTTGAAGATTTATACTGCTGATTTTACTTTTAGTTCTATGATCATCTCCATCTAATTTTAATGCACTGTATAAAGTACTTATTGAGGCTCATTTGTTTTCAGTGAGATTCATTTGATAACTCATTGTTCAAGCACCTTTCTTCCTATATTCACTTGCCTTGCTGCCTTGGTCAAAAAATCAATTAACTGTATATGTGAGTCTTTTTATAGACTATTCTATTTTATTAATCTGTTGTCATCTTTTCCCTAATATCACACTATCTTGATTACTATAGTTTTATAATGTCTATAGTTTACATTTGTGGACTTTATATGTTTAAAAAAATTCATTTTTAAGCATTTATATTTTTATGCTTTTATAAATGGTATATTTCAAATTTCGTTTTCCCAGATGCTTACTGCTAAAAATAAAGTTGATTTTTATAAGTGACCTTATATTCTACAACATTGCCAAATTCAGTTATTAGATCTAGTAGATATTTTGTGAGGGTGTTAAAGACTTTATATACAGAAAGATTATTTGAAAATGAAGAAAGTTTTTTTTCCCCCTTTCCATTTTGCTCTTTCTTGCTTAATTACCTTAGCTAAGCTCTCCAGTTATAATTGTGAATAGAAATGACAAGATGCTCATCATCTCTGCCTTTTAAGATTTCTTTTAATGTATTTAGTCCGTTACTTTTGAAATGATTATGGAAGTTGTTGAGTTTGGTTTTCCATCATGCTATTCGTTTTGCATTTTTTCATGTTTTGTATTCTTTTACCTCCTTCCTAGCCTTTTTTGGAAGGACTGAATATCTTTTTGTTTTACATTCTATTTTATCCAATGGCTTGTAGTATACTTCTTTTTCTTCTTTTTAGTAGTTGTTCAAGGGTTTACAATTTGTATTTTTAATTTCCAATAATTTAGCTTCAAATAATATTATTCCATTTCACATATAGTTTTGAAAACTTATTATAGTATATTTTCATTTTCTCCATCATTCCTTTGAGCTATTGTTGTCATATATTTATATGACATATATTATATATGTTATAAACTCCAGAATATATTGCCATTATTCTTGTGCTTGCAATAGAAAATAATATTTAAGGGAATTTTAAAATTATGAACATATTTTATATTTGTTCATGTTTTATATATTTTATGTGTGTTGTACACACTTTTTTTTTTCAGTACTGGGGATGGAACTCAGGGACATTCTACCTCCGAGCTATACCCCCAGCCCTATTTTTTATTCTTTATTTTGAAATCAGGTGTCACTAAGTTGCAGAGGGCCTCACTAAGCAGCTGAGGCTGGCCGCGAATCCGAATCCTCCAGTCTCAGCTTATTCTTGAGCATTTATATTTTATGCTATTATAATTTTTATTTAATTTTAATTTTCAAAATGAAATGCTCACTTCCAGAATTTAAAATATGTTGTTCAGTTGTTTTTCTATTGTCTAGTAGAATGCATGAAAGTTTTGGGGAAAGTTTTCTCCCAATCACTCTTTGATCTTTTCCTCAGTCTTCTGACAGCACTTTGTCATTCTTTAATTAGGAACACTACAGAACATTGTAAACCATTCATGTTTGTTCCATAGGGCATTATAACTTTCTCAAAGAAAATAACTGTTTTAATTATATTCACAACCCCAAGACCCTGCACTATTCTCAGCACATGGTTGATGTCAAATAAATGTTTATTGAATGAAAGGAAATCTAAGTGAAGAAAGCTTATTTCCTTCTATAAGCACAGATCTAAGTATTTTCATCACCTCTTTAAATTGAAAGCTATTGTTTTCAATAACTTGATGCTAACAAACTAGGAATGAAGAGTTTGCAATAGTGAAAGTGTGAGAGTCCAATCATGATAATCTCAGAAATGGTCCCCAGCAGGGCTGTTTAAATTCTGTACTGCTGAAGTGGGCATGTGGGAAATAATGACATCCATTCCACTACCTGAAATAAACAATGTGTTTTAATTTTTTTTTTTTTTTTTTTTTTTTTTTTTGTGGTACTGGGGATTGAACTCAGGGGCATTCTAGCTCCGAGCTACACCCCCAGCCCTATTTTTTATTCTTTATTTTGAGACCGAGTCTCACTGAGTTGCAGAGTGCCTCACTAGGTAGCTGAGGCTGGCCGCGAACCCGGATCCTCTGGTCTCAGCCTCCCGAATGCTGGGATTACAAGCATGCGCCACCACGCCCGGCTGTGTTTTAATTTTTAATGAACAGTTTTGCCATGAAAAGCAAGCATTCTGAGCTTCCCTGATTTGCATTACAGTGACTCCACATAAGCAGTGGCTGAATAAGTCACTAAGCCACAGCAGAACCTTCTGGTTCCACAAAGGGGCATTGAGGAAGAATGTTTAGCATGATAATTCCTGTGAGTCACAGAAAACTTGTATAGTAGCTATATTGCTTAAAAGCATGGCAGAGAGCATTTGGCACCATAGCACTGAAACAACAGAAATGTCCAGGGCATTACCTTGATACTATTCTAAAGTGGAATTAGTAACAATATTTTAGTGCAATGATAGGACCCAGGAATAGCTTGAAAGGGAAGGAGATGATAATTTGGGAAGTTTAGTTCTTTCAATTAGTAGTTTCTTCTGGGAAAAGTCCCAGTGCATTCCTTTCTAGATAGTAAATGTGCATATATATGAGTTAAT
This sequence comes from Graphiurus murinus, assembly GCA_004027655.1. Classification (NCBI taxonomy): domain Eukaryota; kingdom Metazoa; phylum Chordata; class Mammalia; order Rodentia; family Gliridae; genus Graphiurus; species Graphiurus murinus. The sequence continues at coordinate 66,106 of PVLC010001827.1, read as the reverse complement.
GGTTACTCTGAGCAAAGCAATAGGTCAAGTTGTATAAATAAGATACACTTAAGAACTTATTAGGTTGGACTGGTGCACAGCTGCTGCCATTAAAGAAATGTAACCATGACGTGTTTTAATAGCTTAGATCAATATTTAAATTCTTTTGTATATAAAATGCACCAACTAAAGGAGGTTAAAAAGATTCACAAGTGCAAAAAAAATCAAATCATTCTGGGTATCCCTAGGTTCCTATGGTTTGTCACTAAAATACAATATATGAGTTGGTATACAACAAACTCATTATTTATAAATAATTTTATATTTATTCCATATCAGATTTATTATAAATGACTCCCTTAATAGCCTGCAAGCATATGGTATAAGAAAATAAAATCACGATGATTTACAAACCATAAAAGGAATATTACTCTTTTTGATTAAAGGAATATTACTTTAGTGACAAAAATGTAGTATAATGGCTGGAAGGACAAAAAATGTAGTATAATGGCTTTAGTGACAAAAATGTAGTATAACTGGCTGGAAGGAAATTACCTGACATTAGGGTTTATACGTAAGAAAGAGACAGGCACAAAGTAAATCAATTATTACAATAAAATATACCCAATACCATAATGATTCAATAGAACAGTGGGAATAAATGTAAGCAACACAAACATGTGGGAGGTACATCATGGAAATCTGAATAGAAATAAAAGAGGGACCTTGGGAAGGAGGAGGTTTTAGTTTTTAAATCTCCAGGCTTGTTTGAGAACTTCTAGGGCACAATACACAGGATTTCTTTCTAAAAATTTGGTTCTTTATCTTTCTGATAAACTGTAGAAATTATACATGGCTTAGAATTTTGAATGGAAAAAAACAGTGGGTCACACAAGTTGTAGTCTGTCAGTTGATCTGAAGTTGTAGCCCTCTCAGATTTTTTTCCTTTTTTTTTTTTTTTTTTGCTATCACTTTGGAAGACCAGGACTATTGGGATGGAATGTAACTGAAAGTCAACACAGACTAAAACAGTAAAAGACAAATGGTGGTGAAAAACAATAAAACTCAAAAGTGAATGTCACATTTGGCTGTCACAAGCAAACTATGACACATACACAAAAAAATCAAAAAGTATTTTTAAGTAATGAAGAATATAAACCAAAGAAATTTAAGCAGGGAGAGCTTGTATTGAATATTACTAGTGACAAAAAAGTAAGGAAAAAAATTAGTGATAATAACAGTCATTATTTAATGATAAAAGGGAATTTACCAGAAAAATATTATATTTCTGGATTTACATATATATTTAAGAGTATTATCTCAAAATATATAAGGCAAATATTAACAGAATTATAAGACTACAAAATGAAATTGAAAATATATCAGCATAATGGAATGTTTAACACACTTCATTTATCAGTAATTGGTAAATCAGGCATAAAAATTTAAAGTATATAGATGTAGAGACAGTCCTCTATTTTCATAAAAACTGTTACTAAATTACAAAAAAGTGAGAAATTCTCCCATTCATTTGTAGAGGTTGGTAAAGTATTAATATAAAGGCAGTTAAAAATGAGAAAATTATAATCTAATCTCTGATGAACACACAGATGAAATTTTTTAAAAATATTATCACCAAAAGTGGTATATTAAGAAAAATGAGAAACAAAACCAAATGGGGTTTATCCTAAGTATGCAAGAATTTTGTAAGTTAAGAAAATCTAGAAAAAATAATTCAGTATTTTAATTCATTATAAGAGGAAAATCCTTATGATCATTCAGCAAATATAGAAAAGTATTAATAACATTCCAAATCTATTCATGGTTAAAATGCACATGTTTACCTGACTAGAAAAAAAGCAAATTTTAACAGTTGGGGAAGAGTTATCTATCAAAACTTTATACTATCCATTTTATGTACAGATGAAGAATAAAAAGTAGGGAGAAGGACAGCAGCAAGATTGTAGAATAGGAGTTTTCCAGTTACACTCTCCACCCCAAGAAATCTAACTAGCAATTTCCACAGGCGAGACTACCATCATGAATACCCTGGAGCTCAGCAAAAAGGCTGTGATGCAGAACTGAGAAAATATGTGACCCAACAGTAAGAGGAATGGTTCTCTTTGATTACACTGCCCCTCCCACAAGACAGCACAAGGCTACACAAACAGGATTCCTCTGGACTTTCATGCAATGGGAAAATGGAGTTTTTTGAAAAGGTAAACAAAATTGACCAGCCCTTAGCTAAATGACTAGAAAAAAAAAAAAAAGACAAATATAAATAGCAGCAGAAATGAAAGACATTACAACTGATGATTCTGAAACATAAAGGATCATAAGAAACTGTTATGAAGTTAACTATATACAAACAAACTGGATGAAGGAAATGAATAATTTCCTACTCACATATAATCTACCAAGGCAGAATCATGAAGAAGTATAAAATCTGAGCAGACTAATAATGAGTAAAGAGGTTAACTGAGTAACAAAATATCTCCCATCAAAGAAAAGTCCAAGAACTAAGACCAATTTTCTCAAACTTTTCCAAACAAAGTTGCGGGAAAACTTCCAAAATCATTTCTTGATGCCAACATTACCATAACTTCAAAACCAGACAAGCATGCCACAAGAAAAGAAAATGACAGGCTAATATCCCAGATGAACACAGATGCAAAAATCCTCAACATAATAGCATCAGACTGAATTCAACAGTACATTAAAAGGATCATTCACCAAAATCAAGTGGGATTTATCCCAGGATGCAAAAATTATTCTACATATGCAAATCTATAAATGTGATACACAAAATTAATATAGTGAATAAAATTATATTACCATCTCAATAGATGCAGAAAAATAATTTGACAAAATCCAACATCCTTTCATGATAAAACACTCAGCAGATTAGATATTGAGGGAATATACTTCAACACTATAAAAGCTAAATATGACAAACTTAAAGCTAACATTATTCTCAATAGTAGAAAGTTGAAAGCTTTCGTTGCTTCTTACCTTTTGGCTAAGATCATGTGTAGAAAGTGGAAAACTTTCTCAATAAATTTGGGACAAGATAAAAATGTCTACTCTCATCGTTTTCAACATATTACTGAAAATAGTAGGCCAGAGTAATTAGACAAGAAAAAGAAATAATATGTATCTTCATAGGAAAAGAATTATCTCTATTTGCTAATAACAATATACATAGAAAACTCTAGACACCACCAAAAAAAAAACCTTAGAATAAACAAATTGAGTAAAGTGGCATGATATAAAATCAGTATACAAAAATTAATAATGTTTCTAGAATTTTGAGGGGTGCTGGGGATTGAACCCAGGGGCATTCTTCTTCTGAGCTACACCCCCAGCCCTTTTTATTTTTTATTTTTGAAACAGGGTCTCACTAAATTGCAGAGGGCCTCATTTAATTGCTGAGACTGGCCATGAACCTGTGATCCTCCTGTCTCAGCCTCCCAAGTACTGGAATTACAAGTGTGCACCACCACGCCCAGCTCTAGACATTAATAATATACTGAAATGATATTAAGAAAACAATACTATCTGCAATAGCAACTAAAGATTCTAATGGTTAAGTCTAACTTTAATCAAGAAGTTAAAAAATTTGTATATTAAAAACTATAAAACATTAGTGAAAGGTGTTGAAGATAAACAAATAAATGGAAAGAAAACCTGTGCTCATGGATTAGAAAAATTAAATTGTTTAGTACTCAAAGAAATTTACAGCTTCAATAAAGTTGCTACCAATATTTCAATGTCATTCTTCATAGAAATAGGAAAAACAATCCTTAAATTCATATGAAACTATAAAAGACCCCAAATATCCATCAAAATCTTTCTTTTCTCTCCCTCTCTTTTTTTTATTTTTTTTTTTAATTTCATGACTGGAGATTGAACACAAAGATACTCTACCACTGAGGTACCTTCTAAACCCTTTTTATCTTGAGATAGGGTCTCGATATTTTTCCCAGGCTGGCTCCAAATTTGTGATCTTCCTGCCTTATCCACCTTAGTAAGGTTACAGACATGCGCAGAACTCAAAACAATCTTGAGTAAAATGAATAAAACTGGAGGCATCACACTCCCTGATTTGAAAACATATTATAAAGTAATTATAATCCAAACAGTATGATACTGGGATAAAAGCAAATACAACAACCAATGGAATAGGAAGAAATCTCCCAAATAAATCCACACATGCATAGTCAATTGAGTTTTGACAAAGGTACTAAGAACATGCAGTGGGAAAAGGATCATTTCTTCAATAAATGGTGTTGGAAAAACTGGCAAAAAAATCAAACTGGACCCTTATCTCACTCCATATACAAGATTTAACTTAAAATTAATTATAGACATAAATAAATAAAAGGCCTAAAACTTTAAAACTACTAAAATACAACATAAAGGAAAGATCCACAATATTGGTCTGGGAAATGGGATTTTGGATATGACCCCAAAGGCATAAGCCCAAAAGTAAAAATAGATAAATGGGATTACAGTAAACTAAAAAGCTTCTGCACAGTTAACAAAATGAAAAGTAAACCTACAGAATGAAAATTCTTGCAAACCACACATATTGTAAGGGGTTACTATCCAATATATTTAAGTAACTCAAACAACTTAATAGCAAGAAAACAAATAACACAATTTAAAAAGTAAACAAGGGAACTGAATACACATTTCTCAAAAGAAAAAAATGCATAATGGCCAATAGGTATATGAAAAAATTCTCAACGTCACTAATTATTAGACACCCAACCAAATGTCTATCAACTTATGGATAAAGAAGATGTGGTGTATACATCAATGGAATCCTACTCAGCCCTAAAGAAGAACAAAATTCTGTTATTTTCAGGAAAATGAATAGAACTAGGGAATATTATGCTGAAATCAATCAATCTCAAAAAGTCAGGGGTTGTATGTGTTCTCTCATATTTGGAAAAATGAAAGAATGTTCATTGGAATCTCAGTAGAGTTTTGATTTGCATTTCCCTAATTGCTACTTATGTTGAATTTTTTTTTTCATTTTTCTACATGTGAGAGGAAATAGGAAACAAAAAGAACTTCAGATAAATGTAAAGAAACAACAGTGAAAGGGGCTTGGGGAAAGGAGATGGGGAAGGGAGAAGGAGGCTTGGTGAAGGAGAGAGCTCAAATAACATTACATCCATAAATGAAGGCATCATAACAATCTCAGTAACGTGTACAGTGGGGGGGATCTGGAGGGAAACACTCCAAGTCCTGTGTGCCTGTATGTTTGTATCACTTCGAATCTCACTAGAATGCATAATTACAATATACTAATGCAAGTATATTTTTTAAAAGGTTATAATGTAAAGCATGAAGTACAGTGCCTAGTTAGGGTTAGGGTTAGAGTTAAGTGCTACATAAACATATCTGTATAGTACATGCATTATTAATATATGTATATAATTTATATATTATATACTTAATACTATATATGTTATATATAATTTATATATTATATACATATATATTATATATTATGTATATGTTTTAGATATATATCTTTATATATGTATGCATATAACTTGATAAATAAATAGCATTTCATATCCCAGAGAATAGATACATATTGACTGCTAACTCCAAAGACTAAAAATATAAATGAGGTGATGCCCATAAGATTATTTCAGCTTTTATTCAGAATTATTTATAGTATATATAATCATTCGTAATATTAATCTCATTTTAAAAAGAAAATTCATTCAAATTCCCTTTATATTGATTCACTGAAGAAAATATATTCATTCTATAAATATTTATAAATATCCCATTCTGTATCAGACTGGGGGCTCTGTGAATAAGAATTAATCTCAAAGATTAAAAAAATTAATTGCTTAAAGGAATTTTCATTAAACTAGTATAGCTTTATAACGGCTTATTTTTATATACTAAAAGTTCAAACTTTTCTACCAAGTAACTTTTTAAATTTGTCAATGAATGGACTTTTAAAAATGTTTATTATAACAGAATGACAGAAAGGAAGCCTTAAGGAAGAAAATGAAATAAAATGTTGTGCAACTAATTTAAAAGGTGAAATGAAATATTAATTCCACTGAACAAGTAATATTATTGTTTTAATTATGCATCCTCAGAATAACTAGGACAATAGGAGCTGTTAATTAGGTGAATTGTCAACTCGTATTCTAGAGAGGTGCTGAACTTACATGAACAAACCCATCCCTTAAATGATGTGGAAAATCTAACAATATAATGAGAAGAATGTATTCAGATGTCTCACTATCTTCCAGTCACTTAATAACTGAATTGGAGTGAAGAGGGCAGGAGGGAAATGATTTATAAAAATAATTAACCATAAACTCTGCAGTAGAGATAAGTGAAAAGGAGGCTGGAAGTGGAAGCAGTATTATCTAGAGCTTCAAGCCAACTCTACTTTTAGTGAGGAATTTATCAGTGCACAAAGCCCCAGCTTCCATAAGGTTAACCTCTCTTCCTTTTTATCCCTGCATCTTTTTGTCCTCTCTACATTGTTCTTTCTACTGATGAACTTCACAACACAAACACAAACCTACAGCCTCTCTTCCCACTGTCTTTCATGGTTTCTGCCACCTTCTGGTTTTGAGAGCAGATTTTTCTGACCAGCCCCTTTCTGAAGGAATAATTAGCACACATCTCTTACACAACTAAATCTTTAAATTCTAAAGTAAAGCATGATATTACAAACTTGTATCATAAATGCAATCAGACACTGACTTCACTTAGCAGCATAAAAGGTTTTGTTTTAAATTATTATTGGTCAATACTAGATAAAATAAAGGGAAGGGAAGGAAGATATTGCCCATTAAAACAAATATCACAATCCAGTGTACCAAACCAAATAAGTCATAAATTCTTACAAAGTCCATGTTTTGTTAGTTTATTCCTTTAGTTTTCTTGCAGTAGATATCTAAGAATATTTCTTAGAAAAATGCTTATATATAAGGAAATACATAAGTATGCACTATTACTGTTTTGAAGTAATTATAGGTTATAGAAAATTGAATCTCTTATAGTAACTTTTAATCTTTTAAAGAAAGTTCATTTATTTGATGATTACAAAAATAGGCAACTTTGAAGATATTTTAAGTAATTAAGTCTTTTGTAGGAAAAGTCTTATAATCTTCAGGTAGAATGTCAATATTTCTGTATTGAAATGGCTGTAATTACCTACTAGAGTAAATCAAAGCATGCTATATATCATGGACTGATGTAAGGGGACGGGAACAACCAAAATAAATATATATACATATATATGTATACATATATATATATGCCTCTCAGTTAAGTTTTTATATAATAAATTAACTGCTTTGATATTTTTCTTTCCAAAAATGTGCATATGTACTTATATACTATAATATAGTATTTATTTTTATAATTAGTATATACTAGACGATCTTACATGTGAAACTGTATATACTTTTGCAATGCTTATGTTTAGAAATTTTGTCCACAACAATCTAGATAAGTCATAATACATTGAGTTGCATTTAAAAACCTGTTTGAGCTGAGCATGGTGGCGTACTCCTGTAATCCCTGCATTTGGGAGAATAAGACAGTAGGATCAGGATCGCAGGTTTGATAACAGCCTCAGCAAGTAGTGAGACTCATCAACCTAGCAAGATCCTATTTCCAAACAAGAAATAAAATTGGGCTGGGGGTGTAGCTCAAAGGTAGAATGCCTTCAGGTTCAATCCCCAGTACCACACACACACACTCAAATATAACCCCAATATAATAATTAAAAACCTGTTTGAAAATGTACCCTACATAAATGCCAATTTTAAAATTGCCTGTTAAAATACTATGTAAACAAATAAAAAGCTTTTTAATATGTCCTAAGACAAAATAAAATGCGCTACATAAAATTAATTTAGTTTACTTTCATCTGTTACATTTCATGATTAGTTGAAAGTTTACCAAAAAATAAAGTTCAAATAAGGAATTAAACAGCTGGCTTCTAACAGGGAATGATGGTGCATGTGTGTAATCCTAGTACTTGGGAGGCTGGGACAGGAGAACTACAAGTTTGAAGACAATCTCAGCAACTTAATGAGACTCTCAGCAATTATTTAGCAAGACCCTATTTCCAAATAAAAAGTAAAATAGGGCTAGGGGAATAGCTTGGAGACAGAAAACCCCTTGATTCAATCCCCAGGGGGGAAAAAAAATCTGGCTTCTATTTAGCCATCACTTCATAAGAATTACTCACACTAAAATAATCTACAGTATTAAAAAAAGCACAATATACTTAAATTTTGACCAATACATTCAGTGATCTGAATAATTTGTAATGTTGAAAAATATAAGACCATTATAGGAGTAATATTATTTCAAAAGAATATAAGGAACATTCATCAGACCCTCTCTTTATGAGAATAATAATAATGGTTAAAATTTAAAATTTTTAAAATAATTTTAAAAAAGCCTTTTGTTAGATTGGATAGAAGGAAGAAAGAGGGGACATTGATGTGATGAGCAGCTTTTCCTTAAATTTTATTTAGTATTAATATGTGAAAAGGGAGAGAAAGGAATACATTCTTTTCTCTTTTATATACACATATTCCATCATTAACTGACTAGGACTTAGGAAGAAATATGTATAATTTACATCAAACTCCATCTGTGTTTAGAGCTAAAAAAGCAGGTTTAAAATTTTACAAGTACTGTATTTTTTTAACAGAAAACACAAGACTATTTTAGGTTTCTTCTAACATGTTCATCTAATATAATTGCTATGACATTTCTATCTAGCATTTTAGCATTTGGATTAAGGCAAATATCTCCCTTTTTGCTTTTTTTAATCTCATTTACTTATGACCCCAACGCTAGGCTGTCTATAACCTTTAAATATGTTCAGTAGGTTCAGTTGAGTCTTAATTATCTCACAACTTAAGGAGCTTTTGAAGGAATGCTTTCAGAATGCCAGAGGACTATAACTTTTATTTTCTGCATTATTTTTCTCTCTAAGGAACATGTTTGGGCAAGCTCTGTCTTTTCCCAACTTGAAAGCTGACTTGGGCTGGCCCACTGAGCTAGCCCACAGAGTGTACTGGGTAGTGGAGGACTGGGAAATGCCAATCATCTGGGACAGTCAGGGTCCAAATGCCTGGGGCAGAATGTCTAGAAATGTAGAAACTCAAGTTTAAAGCTAGAGAGCTTTAAAGTAAAGGTTGGGACCAAACTAAAGAGGAATAAATCCTGAGCAATTGCCTCAAGAAAATGCCATCTAGCATGTCACTGGCTTTTACAGGTCAGTGGCTTGACACGAGAAACTGAAAATGTGGAAGGAAAAAGCCACATTGAATGACTACTCTGTCTTATGTAACAAAAGCAGTGTGGAAATTGCAATAATCAAAAATTTTTAAATAATAAAACGTCACACTCCTCATTTATACAGGGTGCTGCAGTATGACACAAGATCCTCCCTCAGGACTGAGCCCCTTGTTTGTTCAACTGTTGGCAGTTTTGCCTGCTGAGAGAACACAGCAGAGCCCTTTCCCAGGAATTCCTCCTTTGCTAAAAGGGGTTCCCTGCCCAAGGTGACAACCTTTCCCCACTGACTATGCAACATGAGGTACAAAGCCTCGAGCCCCAACCCCACTCTCACCCTTTGCCTTAACTAAGGACATCTCTGCAGGGTCACTCCAACTTCACAGTCTCCCATGGGATCTGCTGAGGTCTCTGTTGCAACTGCATTGCAATTTGCTTTATCTTCTGCCCATGCTGCTTTCCTCACCAACTTATGGGTGTTTTTCCTAAAAAGGACTCACCACATATTGTCTCTTGCCTAGAATATGTTTCCTATAGAATTCAATCTAAAAAAGTTGATTTCCAAGAATAGTCCCAGGAGAGCAATTTTAAGATGGAATTTTGGAGCTGCAAAATATGTTCGATAATGAAGATACCACCATTAGTGACAATAGAAAGGTAGCAAGGCCTCAAACTTGCAATCCTCCTGTTTCTGTGTCCCCAGCACTGGGATTACAGGCATGCCATGCATACCCAGCTTATAATAAATCTTTATATCAGATAATCTAAAAAATGAGGATTGAAAAAGAGAGTAAGAAAGGTTATTTCAAGTGTGGCTTTCAACACAAGTCAAAGGACGACTCACATAAAAATGACATATGCAGAACTTCCTAGAAACAGATATATCTCAAACCAAATAGGCCACTAGGAAATATACATGTGGCTTTTTTCATTCCCTTGTAATAAAGAGTCTGATTCCATTTTTGATGCTTGATTTCAAGTCCCCCATCCTTTCTGCCTCAAAATTGGGCAAGCCCAGGAGGTCCACTGTCCTTTGGAGATGGCAGATAGTCAAAAACACAGAAGCCCTGGCCTATGCACCCAGAAACTGTCATTCATCCCTACCACTAACCATTATAAAATCCCAGGCAAGTCTCTTCCCTGCACTCTCAAGCCATTTTGGACATGCTTACTAACCTGCCCTACTCTCTCCAAGAAAGCCTCATTATATGAGTAATAAGCCATTTCAGAACCTATTGATGTGTATATGGCATCATCAGTTTTGAAATATGAAGATAATTTTTGGTGGTGGTAGTAGGGGGTCCATCTCTCCTCTGCAGGGTGACCATAATTGATGCAGTAAGCAGATTGTATAGAAGATGACCACCGTGCCTAGGAGCCTTTCTTCTCTTGCCTTGGCTTGCTAACTGGCGCTGCTGCCTGCTGGAGAGCCTGCCAATTGAGATATTGCCTGCTGGCAAGCTTGTGCTTTGAGCTATGCAACTTTGTGCTACATTTGCTGAGTCCTCCCAACCTTCTGTTACAGATTTAGCTGACCTATATCAGAAGTTTCACTATTTGGCACTAAAGAACAGAAGTATGAGATCAGGGCCCTCCTTAAAGTGGCCCTGGATTGTGCATCTTGGTCTCCACCTATCTTTGATAAAAACCATGTGTTTTGATTCCAATTTAAGCTGCCACTAACACTAAGCTCAGGAGAAAGGTTCTTACCCTGACTGTTGTGCTTTTGTTTTAACCAAGCATTGGTCTTTTCCTACAAAATGATTGAGAAAAAGGATGACACCCCATGCAACATACAGGCCCATTGGGTGGTCTCGTGTGTGGAGGAAGAGAAGTCACTGCCTGGCATGCTGAGTTCATACTCATAAAAGCAGATGGCTCAGCAGAGCATCACAAAATATCTTTGCTCCTGCTGCTGCTCCTGCATCTGCTGCTGCCTATGTCCCAGTCACCAACAAAGAACCTTTCCAGATTATAAAGTATGTATGGTCCTCCTGTGACACAGCCCAGGGGTTATAATTTAAACTCAACATATGCCTAGGATCCTTAAACTCAATGAAGCAACCACCCACCTAGGGGAGGCCCCTATCCTTGAATATATTGATTTGATGCTCTCTGAAGGAAGATAGAACCTATAATCTGAAGTGTATCCAGTAATGGACAGTAACAAAAACAAAAACTAATAAAGAGGATGGAAACTGAAAAGGTGAATCAAAGATAGATTCACACATTGACCCAGGTAGAAATTCAAATTTTATTAAAAGTCTATAGAAAGAAAGATAAAAGAGAAATTATTAGCTTCTGTTCCTCTATAGCATATGCTGGGATCTCACTAAATAGAAGTAAGCTGTCTATACTCTCAGGGAAGTTACAAATAAAATAGAGACAAATGGGTAGGCCTCATCTTAACCTTATCAGAACCATTACTTTGCATAATATATATCTTAAATATCCCACAGAAGTCATGGGCACTCTGACCAAAGTATGCTAAGTTAAAATTAAAGCAAGTCTTTGATGCTTGCAATTAGCTCGGCAAGAAGGGACTGCATGAACCTTCTCCTTCAAGGATTGCTAAAGTCCTGTTTAAGGAAAATGTTACTATCACCAGTATTCCTCCACTAACAGCCTAATTTGGCCTTCTCTTAAACCTAAAAGAATAAACGGTACACAGTGGATATTGCAACCTTAACACCATGGTCCCACTCACTTGGATCATCGCGCCTGACAGCTAAATTGTTGACTCCAACAATCAGAAATTGTTAAGATTTTCCCAATTATAGAATTGGTTAATATTTTCTCTTCAGTATCCATATCAGCAAACTCTCGACTCTATATTTACTTAGCCACCTGTCAGTGACCTCATGATCTTTGAAACAAAGTTCTAAACTTCAACTTTCTCCTAGAGCAGGAGTATTACATCATATGGGTGACATACTCCTCTAAGGAGAGTCAATTTACACACATTCAGGATACAAAAACATTCATCAACAAAACAAAAAAAAAGACAAAGAGAAGATAGGTCTTTATCTCCCATATTGTATAAGGCCCCAACACCTCATTTAAGTTCCAGAAGATTGTTTAGTAAGCAGGAGGTCACCCATCCCTGACACTGCCAATAAACAACTATTCACCTTTAGCACCCACAATGTTAAAACAGGCTAAGAACTTGTACTCCTTTTTCGGATTCTGGAGGCAATATATAAGAATGAGGGCATCTATAAATTCATTATGCTATCAGTGCACCTTGATGGAGGCCCCTACAACAGAGGGCTCTAAAATCTGTTCAAATTGCAATCCAACAGCCCTCCCACCAGGACCCCTATCCCCCAAGACTTCTTCACCATAACAGCTGTATACATCTCTTCTCATGTCTCCTGAAATACCTAAATCACCTGTAATGGCTATCAACTGCCCATGGACTGTGATGCTAGAGACTGCCCTACTCAGTACCATATTATGCACCATTAGAACAGCATTTACTGGATGTGCTGTGTTTTCCTCCATACCCAGCAGCACATTATGCTTTGGGTGGCAGGAACTGCAACTTCAAAGTTTAGCAGAGTCACTGAAGCTTCCTTGCTACAAGACAGAGCCAAGTCTGTAACCTGGCAAATCTCAGCTGTAAAAACCAGTAGCTTTCCCAATCCCCTACAATCAGCCCTCCCTCTTCTTTCTATTCCTCATCTGGCCAAGCTGATAAAAAAAGCCCTCCCACTAGGATGCTCTCTCCTTCAACATCAGCAGGAAGTTCAAATCACACAAGCTCTGACTTATACATAAAGGAATTCTTACCCAGGCTCTACCCCTAATTGCAATAAAAGTCCAAGCCAGTCTCTTTTCCTTGCTTTCCCATGCTACTTTTGGACCTGATTGGAACAAGCCCTTCTCTCCTAGAAAATTGTGTTATGTAAGTAATTTGTCTTTCGCACTCTCTTGGGACAAGTATAGCTACCATCAATCTTAACATTTGAACCATATTTACAGAGGAGGGGTCCATCCTTCTGCAGGGGAAGTACAACATCTTCCATGTAAATAATTTAAACTCTGTCATCATTTTCATTACAGGCTTTTTTTTTTTTCTTTTTGCAGTACTGGGGATTGAACCTAGGGGCATTCTACCTCTGAGCTATATCCCTAGTCCTTTTTTTTTTTTTAATTCTTTATTTTGAAACAGGGTCTCACTAAGTTGCGGCTGAGGCTGGCCAGGAACCCGGATCCTCCGGTCTCAGCCTCCCAAATGCTGGGATTACAAGCATGTGCCACCACACCTAGCAGCTTAGTGTTTCATTTGAGAATGAAAATACCTTATGGAAGAGTTAGATCCATACCTCAATTCTGCTAATCTGAATAAACTGAATAATTGAAACTCTCCCAATGTTTTCATGTAACAAATATTTATTGAATGTTTATTATAGCCCTGGAATTCTGCTATATACTAAAGATAGAGTTTTCAATCTAATGAAACAGATAGACATTAATCAATTTCATTGTTAGAAATGTTAACTTCCAACTGTAACAAATGCCAAGAAAGACAGGTATGTTATGTTATGTTGACCTATTCTAGAGGGATCAGTCCTAGACAGTCAGGAATATTAGAAAAGTTATGTATGGTCTGAAAGCTGAACATGAATACAAGTGAACGATATAAAAAGGGAAAGGAAGAGGAGTTCAGACAGAGGAATGAGCACAGGCAAGGGCAGGGTGGTGGAGAAAGCGTAGAGCCAAAGCAACCGCAACTCAGAGCAATCTTTACCACTGAAGGGCTACAGTATAAGAATAATAGTATCAGATTTCTGTTTCACATGATCATTCCGGTCAGTATGCAGATGATTTTATTTAAATTATAATATGTATTTCTAGTCTTTCTTCTCTACCCCCCTCCTCAAGTTTAAAAGAACATAATCACTACATAAAGCTGGATATACCTCAACTTCTGATTTCTTCCAAATTTGGGAAATAAGGTCAGAGAACTTAATCTTCTTAAAGAGAGTTTTTTTAAAACTTACTCAATATAAGTTCTGATGTGCTACTGCACAGTAGGGTACCTATAGATAACAATATATTTTTCAAAAAGCTAGAAGAAAGGATTTTGAAAGCTTTCACCATAAATAAATGATAAATGTTTGAGGAGATAGATATGTTAACCTGATTTAAGTATTATGCAATATATACATATATCAAATATCACATGCTACCCCCATGAATATGTATAATTTTCATGTTTATGTGTCAGCTTAAAAATAAATCTAATTTTTAAAAATGTTAAATAATCCATTTAAATATAAAATACTCTGAATAAATTAAATTTTATTATTCATTTATAGAAATAACATCTTAAATACAATTCCCTATTACAATGAAAATTAAATCTTGCTTATTTTGCAGTAATCTAAAATTTATAAATAGCAGATATTTAGTCACCTTATAAAAAATCTTTGGTGTTAACTGCCCCAAATTAGTGTATAAATTCAAGTGCTAAAGTATAGCAACATTTTATAGGAAAAATAATGATTTTAATACTCATGCAAGAATCTAAATAGTTTGATATAGTTGCTTTCTGTGAGGAAAAGAGTTGATAGCAGGCCTGACATTGCTAATACTAGACAAGTTTGCCTGAAACGTGGGACAAATATAGGAACTTGGATTTGGGGAGGGTTCTAACTATTTTAGAACCAATAAGAGTATCAAATATGTTTACATAAACATATGGTTTTTTATGAATGCCTGCTTTTCTTCCAAGTTTCAAATTTTGGAGCATACCAGGCAAAGAGTTCTACATGAATAGCCCAAATAAATACCTTGGGCACTTCGTCTCTAGTGAGCTATCCTAGAAAACAGGGCATCACTACTTGCTGGAGGAATTAGGCAAGTCCTGTCTGATTCTACTTTAGGAAGACTCTCAGAAACTTGTGTCTGATTTCCTCCAGATTTCACCCCCTGAGCCTTCCCTTTTTGCTAATTTGCTTTGTGTTCTTTAGCCATAACACATCACAACCATGAGAGTGGCTGTATTTTGAGTCCTCTGAGTTCTCCTAGAAAATCATCAAACCTACCGGTGATCTTGGAGATCACCAACACATTTTCCATATTCTCTCAGAAAATAGGAGAAAATAAACAAAAGTACTAAGGAGACTTTCCAGAAGGCAATATACTCTTGGCACCATTGATACTAGGTTCATTGGTAAATTTCTCTCCTATATATTCTCTATATATGTTTCCAAGAGTATACTCCCTGGCTGATATATAAACATAAATGTGAATATAGATATAGACATGGGCATGGACCTACATATGCATATATATGTTCAGAAAGAGTAGAGATAGACAGATACCTAACAGATTTCTCTGAGAATTGATGAAGAGAAACCTTTTGATTATGACAGCACATAGGGTAATGCAAGTAGTCCAAATATCACACTATTTGGTTATGAAGTTTCATTTTTAAAAGATTAAAATTATTCTTAATTACATAGGGATTTCTGGCAGGTATGATTATATAGAAAATAAATCTAAGTCTGAAAACTAAAAGACAAGCTTCTCAGTTGTTATTGGGATGTCAAAATATCCTCTGCTTATTCTCCATGTAAGGCCAGACTTTCAGTGAAGAGCTGTGTTTCAAAATCCTAGTGCATTTTAACATTCTTAGATGATGTCAATGCAAGGGAGCATATAAAAACAAGAAAATGGAGTATGCTTTTAGTGACAGGTTAAAATATCATTGTTTAAGTGGCCAGCATCACAGTACCATGCCAGAGTTTTAAAGTATTTTGAAATTTCTTTATAGAGCACAAACTAGTATGATAAAGAGCACCAAACTTTGAATATATTTTCCCTCTAGGGATTTTAATTCAATACTTTGAATTGCATATTATTTCAATCAGTTTCTGAATAAGCTACCCAATAATTTAAGGTTCCAGGAGGGAGTCATCACCTTAATTTCTCCTCAAGAATTTCAAAGAGTTCCAGAAAATAAGAAATGACAGATATGCCTTGAATTTAATTTCTATTCCATGTTAAGACAATATACTGAAGAGTTCTGTGTTCTGTATAACAAGTAGGTCTGAAGGCTATTTCCATAGCAAGAATGAATTCTTGAAAAGTTTTATCTAGCTGTCCCTGAACATTTACCAATATCATTTCAAATGATTATAGGTCCTGCATGGGAGAATGTATACTCCCAAGGCACTGAAAAGCCAATTTACCCGGCTTCACTTGGTAGCATATTTTCACTGGATTTGATGGATCACTTTCCCTGATTTTTGAAAAACCACGGTTTTATGTCCAATAATAATACCTTGTGACTGTCACAATTTTTCTTATCAGTCATAGTAACACAGAACTCTCAATGAAACAGAAATAAAAAGATGCTATCTCATAATGCTCCCCACATATTTGTTCTCCTGGGGGTGACAATAGTATAAATATCTACTTTTCAGAATATAAAAACAATTTGAAATAAAGACATATAGACGGAACTCTTGTCAGATATCTTGGACTATTTTCCCAATTGTCAGCAACATCAATTGTCCTAAAATACATTTAGACTGACCTTGGTGAGTATGTATGGCCAAAATAAAAAATCCTCAGAGATTCTCAAAGAGTGGCACCACTCACACAGGGACAAAATAAATAAATAAATAAATAAATAAATAAATAAATAAATAAATAAATAAATAAATAAATAAATAAATAAATAAAGCAATATTAGTATGAATCTTCTTACCTTATGCAAAATCTAGTTTTCTATTCATGATCTGACCTTGGACTACCTCTCTAGCCTTACATCTTTGTCACCCTCATATTTCACTGTGTTTTGATGACCCTAAATTGCTATGGTATCTGTTCTAAAAAGGCATCTGATATTTGTGATAACTGGGTATGATAAGACATACAGACATAAAACTGATTGTTGTGAAAGAAGAAGTACATACACACAAATGTCTAAAAACATACAGGACCATGTGTGTTGGGGTGAGGACTGATCAGGAGCTGAGGGGAGAAAGCACAATCCAAAGCCTTTATTGGCATTTCACTGCAGGAATGGGCAAGGCAGAGTAGATATGCTGAGTGAATTTTGTTTTAATAGTTTAAATTATTTTGGAGAACACTGGCTATTGAAACCATCTGTAGTTGTCTATTACCTGGTCCTGGGTTGAGTTAGGCCAGGGAGAATATTGACTTCCTGTTTGAACAATTTGATAAATAAAAGATGACTGGGTGTGGTCTGTTTGTTCGTGAAATGTTCACTCATTGCTGTCTCTGGGAATTAGCTAGTAGCAGTAGAGGCCATCTCTCTATGATCAAGACCCAAATGCTAGAGAATCAAGAAGGTGAAATGTCTAATAAATGCAGTGTCCCCCAGCACCATGTTCTTTCTTACTTCCACTTTCCTCATCCTGAACTCCTTATCTCATACTCTTCTACTTTTTTACCTATTTTCATATTTTAAGATTCACTTAAGATATAAATTCTTCCTAGCCTTGTCAGGTGACTCCTGATAGATCCAAACTAGGAAACTGTCACTTCCATCTGTTCCAAAACTATCACAGGCATACTTCTATCATGATTTTTACCTTATAATTCTAAAAGATTTTTACTCACTGTAATGAACTTCTTAAGGAAGGGAGCATCTCTTATTCATGTCTATAGCCCAGCAACTCACACAGTACCAGGTACATGATAAACATTAAATACATATTTGTTGAGAGAATGAATGAAGACAGACTCACAGGGAAGGTATGGTTTCTATCAACCCAGCTTTATGATTCATTCTGAGTTTGTCATGAGCAATGATGACTACAGAGTATAGGTTAAGCCCATATTTTAAGGACGCTAATTTTCAGTAGCAAGGCTACACATATAGTTCAAAGCATAACAACATTAAATTATAATTTTACAAGGTCTCTAAGTTCACTCTCCTTCAGAATCAAACAATAAGTAAACAAATATTCTATATATGGAATTTTCAACCTTCATTAGATTCCAACTAAAGGTTGCCCAACAATGCCCCCATTGCATTTTTGGTAAGCTTAACTGTAAATTTCCTAATTTAGTCTGAATGGGCAATCAAATTCACATTCTAGGATCCATATGAAGTTTCATTTTTTTCATACTTTTACACTTCCAAAATACAATCATGTACCATTGAAATATTTCATTGCCCACCTTCTCAAAAGCATCTTCTACACCATTAAGATATTTTCAATAGCTGAAATTTAGTTATAAGTAAAAAGTATCCATTATGCAAAGATCACACAGCAGCAATGTATGTGTGGGGGCATATAAAATGCAGAAACATTGTGCCCACACCTAGAAAAGGAAGCCCTGCTTCATTAGTCAATGACTATCACATTCCTATCACATGGAAATGACTTACAAATCCTACAAGAATCCAGATTTTCTTTTCTCTATCTAAAAGTCATCCATTTTATAGTAGAATAAATTGATATATTCTCTGTGCTAAAGAAAATTACATGCTTAATAATTCACTAAAAATGCAAGGAAATAACTGGCTTGTAATTGTGGGCATGATTTAGAATACTAAATACATACTCTGTAAGAGAAGAAGTGAAACTATTTAGGATTTGATTTTATGAAAAATTACATGCATAATATTCTTTTAAAGTTCAAATTAAAATGACATATCTATAGAATACTTCTGAATTGCCAGAGCCAAAAATAATCAGTCACGGTTTGGGGAAAAAGCACTTCCCAGTTTTTATCATTAAGTAATTATAGAAGAGTCAGAGTCATGTTTGGGTGATTACAAAATACATTTCTCATTGAGTACCACATTTCTTTTTTGAAATTATTAATTTCATTTTTAAATGGAAGATTAAGCATGAGAACTACTGGTGAATTATGAATTTCCATATGGCTTTAAATTATACCACTTAAAGAAAATATCACATAACACATAAAGAGAGTTCGGGCAAGCCCTCTGTACAGGAACATTCAAAAGATAACCTACTGTTGGTTCTAATCTTAAAAACAGACTATCTCTACTAATTTTTAATCTCAGAAATGTATTTTTATAAATATTCTGCTTTTTGGTAATTGAGAAATCATGAGAAAAAATTACTTAAATTATGACCCAGATATACCACTTTTGGGTATCTGTCCAAAGGAATTGAAATCAGAATATCATAGTCATATATGCATATACATATTTATAGCAGGACAATTCACAATGGACAAATTATGGAAACAGCCTAGGTGTCCATCAACAGATGAATGGATTACAAAACTGATATATGCACACAATGGAATTTTACTCAGCTATATAGAAAAAACTGTGTTATTTACAGGAAAATAGATAGAACTAGACAATATTATGCTGAGATTAGCCAGTCTCAGAAAGTGAATGATTGCATGCTATCTCTCATATGTAGAAACTACAGAGAAATTGGGTAAGAAAAGGGACTTCATATAAAAGCGGAGAGACTCCAATGGAGTTATAGAGAATTTAGGGAGAGAGAAGGTGAGGACAGGATACTTGACAAAGGCTACAGATCAAATAATGTTACATATATATACAAAATTATCAGTACCAATTTCAATAACATGTATGGGAAAGGGGAAGGATTGGGGTGGGATCTAGAGAGAAACACACCAAGTGCTGTGGGCATGTATGTTTCAATAGCTCTGAACCTCGTTATGATGTATAATTAAAATGCATGAATAAAAGTATATAAAATTATTGATCTATATCATTCATCAACCTAATACTTACCTAAATACACCAAAATTAATGTTATCTCTTATACTAGAAAAAATTGTACTTGTACAAGATCAACTTACTAATTTCCTCAGCAAAGAACTAATTTATAAGTTATTTATTTAAAATTGCTCCTGATTGGGCAAGAGGGCACATGCCTATAGTCCCAGTGCTGGGAGGCTGAAACGGAGAGATCACAGATTTGAGGACAGTCTCAGCAACACAGCAAGACCCTCAGCAATTTAGGAAAATCTGTTTCAAAATTACAAAAAAAGGCTGAAGGTGTAGTTTGGAGGGAGAATGCCCTGGGATCGATCCTCAATACCAAAAATGAATAAGTAAACAAACAAACAAATAAACAAATACCACCCTTGATTTATTCACCTTTAATTTTATGCAATTTAATTTTCAGCAAAATTGTACTACTTCAATGCTTTTAATCCCAAAATATATAACAATGTCCAGTCAGATATTTTATCTGTACTTTTAAATACTTGCTCAGTCTGCTTTATGTCTTATTAATAACCTTTTTTATCTGCTCAGATAGAAATGGCAGCTAAACAGCTTCAGAAATATGGACTAAAAATCTAGACTTAAGATAACTAGGAAAAAAAAAAAAAAGACCTGCTGAAAGAATATTATAATTTTATTTCCATTTGAACATTTCATCAGAAAGTATAAATTCATAAGTTTTATAATTTTCAACCAAGACCAATGCCAGCAAGAAAGTATAGTAAAATGTGGACAAAGAACCAAATGCAAAGACTCAAGGAACAAAACATACATTTATCTAGTCTGGGTTACACAAAAATCCAAATACTTTTTTTGTTTGACAATTGATGAAGTTAGAATATTTGCTAGTTTTATAAGGCCACAATCATCAAAAATTACAGAATAGTTCATGTTATCCATAGATTTTGCTTTCCTTGGGTTTTGTTATCTACAGTCTGAAAATATTAAATGGAAAATTCCAGAAAAAAGCAATTTTTAAGTTTTTTTGTTTTGTTTTGTTTTGTTTTTTCCGGTACTGGGGATTGAACTCAGGAGCATTCTACCTCCGAGCTACACCCCCAGCCCTATTTTTTATTCTTTATTTTGAAACTGAGTCTCACTAAGTTGCAGAGTGCCTCACTAGGTAGCTGAGGCTGGCTGCAAACCCGGATACTCCGGTCTCAGCCTCTCGAATGCTGAGATTACAAGCGTGCGCCACCACGCCCGGCTCAATTTTTAAGTTTTGAGTTGCATGCCTTTCTGAGTTGTGTGATGAGACCTCATGCTACCCTGCTCTATTCTGCCTGGACTATGAATCATCCTTTATCCAATACATCCATGCTGTATAAAGATCCCAGGGTTAATCCTCCAGTTCTCCATGCTTATAATAACATAGACTCCTATCTTGTAAATTCAGGAGAAATTTCCAATAGTAGACGGAAATCAACAATTTCCAGATTATTGGGAAGCTTTGATCATCAAAATTATGTTTCTTGCACAAATTAACCCACATATCATGGAACTAGGTTCTAGACTCAAACACTAAGATGAACTGAGATGAACATCTCATTTTCTGGCTGAAGAAACAGGCACTGGAGAAGTGAGTCCTGCATTCTCATTGATCATTCTTACCTGATCAAAAGGAAGATTCATTTTGAAATTCAGAATTTCTAATCCATTCTCAGAAGTGTGCTTTGGTTGCATATACTCCCTGGCATTAAAAGTGAAGACTTCTGTAGAAGGGAGGGAGCAGGAGAACAGCTTGCAGGGTGGCCCTAGTGTTCCCTTGCCTGGTCTGGGTGCTGGCTATATGGTGAGCTCACCTCTTGTGAAAATCAATCCAGCTGCATTCTTGTGCTTTGTGCACTTTTAATAAAATGCAATAGGATGCTTTCATGGTTTCCTTTCAGTGGTAATTGACACATACCACATAGTAGAGGAAAGCCATTCATCTTTTACTACTTGTCAAGCACTGAGATGTGCACCGATAATGTAAAGAAAATGAGGCAAAGATGTGCACCCTCAAGCACCTCACAGAAAGGTAAACAGGTATAGTGCTGTCAGATAAGTAGTAAAGGAGCTCTGGGAGCCCAGCATCTGAGTCACAGGTGTGGAAGTAAAGTTTGTAGGGAGAGAAAGCTTCCAGCGGAAAAGATGCTTGATTCTTCTCCTGTACTAATTTGACATTGCTGCTATTGCAAATTACCACAAGCTTAGTACTTAAAACAATATAAATTTATTTCTTACAGTTCCTGAGGACAGAAGTCCAAAACTAGTGTCACTTGGCCACAGTGAAGATATTAGCAGGGATTGTTCTTCCTGGAGGCTCTAAGGGAGAATCCTTCCTCTTTCAAATTCTAGAATCCTCCTGCATTCTTTAGGTTATGATGCCTTCTTCCATCTACCCATCCTCAACGCCAACAGTATACCATTTTCAAATCTCTCTTACACACACACACACACACACACACACACACACACACGCTGCTTCAGTTATCACATCTCCTTCTTCTGATTCTGCCCTACTGCCTCTTTTTAATAAGGACTTTAATGATTGCAAGTGCAGATAATCTAGAATAATAGTCCCATCTCAAGATCCTTAATGTAATCACATTTGCAAAATCTCTTTGACCATGTACAGTGACATTATGACATTATTCATAGATCCTAGGAATTAATATATGGACATTTGTGGTATGGCCACATGTCCTAAAAGATGAGTAGTTATTAGCTAACTTGACAAGAGAGAAAAGATATGAGTGGAAGTAAAATCAAACTTTTGAGCCGGGCGTGGTGACGCACGCTTGTAATCCCAGCATTTGGGAGGCTATGACCAGAGGATCCAGGTTTGTGGCCAGCCTCAGCTACCTAGTGAGGCACTCCGAAACTTAGTGAGACCCTGTTTCAAAATAAAGAATAAAAAATAGGGCTGAGGGTATAGCTCAGAGGTGGAATGCCCCTGAGTTCAATCCCCAGTATCTCAAAAATAAATAAATAAATAAAAATACTTTTGAGTTTTGTACTTGGAGATAAGGCTGGAGTAAAATGTAGGTCACATTATAAAGCCATTAATAATGCTAAGCTAAGAAGTTCATATTTCCAAATGAATCACAGAAGGATTTCAAGAAAAAGTGGTATGATCTGACATCCATTTTGAAAATAATGCTTAAACTAGAATTAAATTCAGAAGAAGGTTGAAAAAGAGAAGGCAAAGGGCTATTGTCAATATTCAAGAAGAGAGTCTGAACTGGACAAACACAGTCATGTGTTGTCACTTAACAACACTGATACTTGCTGAGAAATCCATCATTAGGCAATTTAGTCATGCGAATATCATAAAGTGTACTTGTACAACTGTAGACAGTACAGGTCAATCACTCAATGTGACCTCTTGGTGTAATCAAGAGGGTGGTACCAACATAAAACAGTATACTAACAGTATACTATTTTACAGTACATTTTCAATTTATAAATAGTACAAGCATAGTCCAAAACAATGTTAAAATATAGTGAATACATAAACCACTAATATAGTGATATATTATGAAGTATTCTGTACTGCACATAGAAATTGTGTATCCTATAATTTATAACAGCATCACAAAAAATGTGTGAATATTGATGCATTAGGCTGCAAACTCAGGGGCATTCTACCTCCGAGCTACACCCCCAGCCCTATTTTTTATTCTTTATTTTGAAACCGAGTCTCACTAAGTTGCGGAGTGCCTCACTAGGTAGCTGAGGCTGGCCGCGAACCCGGATCCTCTGGTCTCAGCCTCCCGAATGCTGGGATTACAAGCGTGCGCCACCACGCCCAGCTTGCAAAGGGGAATTTTTAATCTCCATTTGCATCTGATAAGACCAGCAGAAATGTCATTATGTGGTGCATGACTGTAGTGGGGAGGTGGAAAGTTAAATCTAGGGTGTAGAGATACCTAGGAAGTGAACTTCACAGAACAAAATAAGGACATGAGAGAACAAGAGGAGGAAGGTGAGTGGTAAATGGCAGTGTTGATATCTAAAGGTGGGACTCCAGGAAAAGAAGGAAAATGAAGGGTGAAGATGATAGGGTCAATTTTGACATGTTGAGTTTAAGGTGCCTGGAAGCCTTAATTGTGGAGCTGTTTAGTCACTGATCATTCACAATATTAGTCTATTCTACATACAACCACCAGAAGAACTTTCTTAAAATGTTAGAGCATGTATCTTTACTGGTCAAAACCACAAATGGCTCCAGTCTCATTCAGAGTCAAATCCAGTTTCTCCCAATGGCCTGCTAGGTTATATATTCTGGCACTATCTTCTCTCTGTGTTCCCCCACTCCTCTTTGCCTCCTGCACACCCCTCCAGCCACATTGGCACGGCAGCTCCCCAGAGACCCAGGCACATAGAGGACTTCCTTGGCCAACCTCTTAGAAATTGCCACCACTCCTCCCCCAGTCCTAGCACTCTAAATCCTCCTGCCCTATCTCATTTCATCCATGGTATTGATTTCTGTAAATTTAGAATTTATTTTCTTTATTTCTGTGTTAATTGCCTTTGCTCCCCTACCTTCCCAATGTCCTCTCACCCACCAGATTCAAATTCCTCAGTGACAAGTTGACTTTTGACTCATGGATACAGTGTAGAATACTCAGATCACTGCCTGATGTATAGTAGTAACTCAGTAAATATCTATTTCATGTTTTTATAGCTCCTAGGTTAAAACTAAAGAAGTATAGAACTGGAGGAGGGAAAAAGTCTATGAAAAAGAGCAGCAAAGTATTGAGGTGTCTTTAAAAATTCATTGAAAAACACCAATCATTTTGTGCTACTTAATACAGCCACACGGGCATAATGTTCCAGTTCGTGAATTTCCACATACACACATATACTATACTTACTGTGTGTATACTATTTTGATATGTATATGTATAAATCACAGTCCACTATATACAATAGTGGTCCCACAGGCCATCTTGCTTTGTATACATACACTCCAGGATGCTCACACAATGACAAAATTGCCCCCATGACACTGTTCTCAAAATTTAGCTCCATTGTTAAATGATGCTTGACTCTAGTGTGTAAAATTTTAACATTCACACAAAAGTTTTTTTGTTTTTTTTTTGGTACTGGGGATTGAACTTAGGGGCATTCTACCTCCAAGCTATACCCCCTGCCCTATTTTTTATTATTTATTTTGAAACAGGGTCTCATTAAGTTGTGGAGGGCCTCACTAGGTAGCTGAGGCTGGCCATGAACCTGGATTCTCCGGTCGCAGCCTCCCAAATGCTGGGATTACAAGTGTGTGACACCATGCCCTGCTCAAAAGGGTTTTTACTAAATAATGAAACCACAGAATGTACCAAATTGTGCAAAGTCTATGAAGTGGAAAATTTATGAAAGATAAAGTTTCTTCCATCAAAGATAACTTCAATTTCTAAATTAGATTTTAAAATAAATCACTGTTCATTAACACTTATTAGATCTTACATATCTATGCCTCAAATAAAGGCCCTGTTTTTGCATTTCAGTATATAATAGTTCTTAATAGCATCCTTCAGTATAAATTAGTGAATTACCAGCTGAGAAGTCACTCTAATAAAAAATATTGTCCTGCAGGGATTATAAAGTGACTTCTGATATATCCAGTGAACATTAGAGAGGGACTATCAAGTGTTACATAAAGTCTGAATGTGCTTCTTCAAAGAAATGTTGGTAAAGCAGTAAAATGTTAATAATCAAGTTAAAAGGTAGCTTTAGGAGGGATAATCAAAGGACTGAGTTTCTTATTAAATGCCTTTGTATCTTCTACTTTGAACTCTATCATGATTGTTTCAATCTGAGAATTTTTATTTTTAAAACTCAACTATGAAATTTGGAAAACTCTATATTACTGCCCCATCCTTCAGTATTGATATATTTTCTGTGTATCATTTTGTAATACCTGGTATTTAGGCCCTAAATGTAATTTTTTCTTCCTCTTTATAAATATTAATATAGCTGCCTCTAGGAAATCTACTTGATATTCTAAGTCATTTCCTACATCTAAAATTTTGAGCTAGTCTTTGCAACCAAGTTCCTGAGAAATATGGCATGAGTCATACTCAGGAACCTGGATAGTCTGTCTCCTCAGTCCTGTGTAGATACCATGACACCAATTGTAAGAGTGCTTTATGCAGCTTATATTCAACTGCTTTGAAGACACTGATCTGCTGAGTCCAACCATATACATGGCTTCACCTGGTACAAATTACAGAAGAATATAATTCTTGTTAAGAATTGTGTTAATTCCTAATAAGAATGTATTTCTTTTTTTAATTATTTAGCTATGTGAGTCTAGCACTCTAGAGGAATTGATCAATAAACTAGTATGTGAGTGAAGTTAAAAACCAATGTCTCTTAAACCAGCTCTGCCACTGATTGTATAATCTTGGGCAGTTACCTGTGGCCTAAATTTTACTTGTAAAATGAAAGGGTATGATAGATGATGTTTAAAACTAATCAAACCCTAAAAATATATTTATCTGAATTATTTTCTATTTATGTATTTCGTCTGTGATTGGTTTGTATGGCCACCAGGTTAGCAGAATAGTCACTCTTAGAGGTGATGGGCAGATAAGTCTTTCTTATTCTCTGGGCATGATTAACAGATAATCACATGTTTTTACACTCTATTATCCCTCCATTTAAAATTTGAAACTTATCATTATACAGTGAAAAACATACAAAAATACACCAGATAATTCTAAGACAAGTGGTTAAAGAAAACAAAACCTCATGCAATGAACAGTTTTGCTCGCCAACATATAATCTACTTCCGGCTTTCTGTGTTTTTCCCACCACAGCAATTTTGGTTAAATAATCAAAAAGTGAGAGCTAACCCTTCAGTATTGCTTAGCCCATGTCCTTAGTAGGAAATTTTTAGACATAGGAAATGACAGAGTATAAAGTTGATGTCCTAGAGGTGGCTATGTTAGTTTGGACCTGGAATGTCCTCCAAAGGCCCACATTCAAAGCTTGCTTCCCAGCAGGACACTACTGCAAGGTGGTAGAAACTTAGAGAGATGGGCCTAGTGGGAGGACTTAGGTCACCAATAGTGGGACACCCTCCCCACCTCCACCCCCGCCATTTGCTTCTTGGCCACCCCGAGGTGAGCAGTTTGTTCCACCATATGCTCCCTGCCAAAATGTATCTCTCAACATAGGTACAAAATCAAAAAGGCCAGCCAACTATGAACTGAAACTCGAGAGACTCAGCCAAAATAAGCCTTTCTTTTTTAGAGTTGATTATCTCAGATATTTTGTTACAGTAACAAAAACTGACTAGTGCTAGAGTTTACCTGTAATGATTTGTAAAATCCTCATAGTAACCTTATGAAGTAAGTATTGTTAGCAGGCCCACCACAAATGAGGGAACTGAAAGTCAGCTTGCCTCCACTCCCTGAGCAGGTGAGCAGAGATAGAATGTGAAGGTAGGTGGCAGGTGCCAGGGTCTGTGCTCCTAACCTTACCCAGCTCTCAGCTTATTTTGGGAAAGTTAAGTCCCTACATCTTCCAGAGAGTCCCCTAGTAAGGAAGCCAATCATGAGCATCCCAACTACATTATCAATCTTTAAGTGACATTCCTTGACAATCATGGTTGCTCAGGGCAGTATACAACTTAATTTGGATCAGTCAGAACAAAGGTAAGATTATGTACTCCCTGGTAGAATGGGAAGATACTCCAGTTTCAACTGGATGGGACAGGATGCATGTTAATGCCACTTTTTAAAAATATACTTTTATTGTTTCATTGTAATTACACATCAGAATGAAAACCAGAGTGACAGAGACATACATGCACATAACACTTGATAAACTAGCTTTACTGTCAGTTCTGCTGGCAGCCATCTGCCAATCATAAAGGAAGCCAGTCTGAGGTCAAAGTTCACATAAAGGAAGAATCATTAAGATGAAAAGAAGGAGTCCTGGTTTTACTGTGCCCCTAGACTGCTCTTTCCTTTCTTTCTTATAGGATAACAAATTCCCATATTATTTAAACCAACTTGAATCAGGATGATCATATTCAATAATGTGTGTGTGTGTGTGTGTGTGTAGGTACTCTGAGAGTGCAGATAATGGAATTTTGTAGATGTTTTGAAGGACTTTAAGAAAACTTCACAGGTGAGGTGAGGTTTTAATTTGGATTTTGAAGAATGACTAAGAGTTTTACAAGAGAGAAAACGTATTCTAGGCATTGGGGGAAACATGATCAGCAGCACAGAACTGTGAATGTGCTGGTTGAGAATGGCACAAAGTTCCAAGGGATGCCATGCTTCCAAAGAATGAAGAAAAGTGGTAAGACTGCAGGAATGACCAATCTCAAAGGTCCTTCTACTTTGTTGTTCTCATATATAAAGTAGCTTAGTATATTCATTCATTTCAGCCACCATTATCCTCTGTTGGGGTAATGGAGATAAATGAAAAGTCAAAGCTGTGTGTCTTTAGCCTTTCTATTTCTTCATTTAAGACCAGAAGCAGAAGCTGGGCATGGTGGCACACACCTGAAATCCTGATAGTTGGGAGGCTGAGACAGGAGGATTGCAGGTTGGAAACCAGTCTCAACAATTTAGTGAGATTCAAAAACCTAATGAGACCTTCTTTCAAAACAAAAAATAAAAAGGGCTCAGAAGAAAAACACCTCTGGGTTCAATTCCCAGAAACACCAAAAAACAAAAACAAAAACACACCAGAAGCAAAAAAGCTCAAGAAATGTACTTAATTACCACATGGTTTTTGTGGGATCATTATACTCATGAAGCTGTATGGTTACTTTCTTGACAATTGTATAATTTCTCAGTGTTTCATTATTTCACTAATTTTTCTAAGCTTGTCTTTCACTGTCAATTTTGAGATATCATTTCAAAATTCTTATATAAGTCAAAATGTTATATAACACTTCTCTGTAAAGCCACTTCCAACTTGTATTGAATACAAATTCTATCCTAACCACAGTCCAAAAAGCTTCACAAGAAAACATAATAAATGTTTTGTAAAAATCTCAATTCATCATTCAACATTTAAATGCTATTCCTTTGCTGCCAACCTACTGTGTGCATATTGTAAGCCCTAGGAGTTTTATGAAAATGAAGCCTAAACTAATTGGACATGAAATGATTAAATAATGAAATCTCAAATGACTACAGCCAGGGAAGGATTTTTATATGATGCCATAAATGAAGCTTCAGAGAGATAACAGCTATCAAAAAAGAACTTTCCTTAGCTGAGGCTCTCCTAGGCAACTATTTCTACACACCTCAACTGGGAATTGAGACATAGAATCTTCTACTGCAATGCAGAACCAACCAGAGTCACCCCTGTAGAGAAAAGCCTGCAGAAATAGGTGCCATTGTATGACTACAATGTAGCAATAATAATAAAAAAGAGCAGCTGAGTCACTTTCTTATTAAGTATTTCAATGGAGAACACACTATAGATTTCAGCTTTGTAATGGTGAAAACACGGAAATGCTATTAATAAAGACATTACTGAAAACCTAAATTTTGAACAAATTCAGAAATACCTAGAAGGCTCTGAAATAGTTTCAAAAAGAAGAATGTACCACAGGAGAATAGGAAGCTAACCTGAATCAATCAACAAACCAAAATAGCAAAGGAGAAGAAATATGAAATATGAATAGTTTCAAGAAAATTCCCTTTGTCATTTCTGCCTCTGGCCTCTGTCAGTTCCTTGGTGAGGAGAAACTGATGACTAAAAGCAAAACACACACACTCATACACACATACACACACACACACACACACACACACACATGAATGTGCGCACACACAACACTATATATGTGCCCCATATGCTTGAAAATGGCTAAAATAAATAGGAGTTTATTTTTATCATTCACAAGACATCTGGAAGTGGGTGGTTGCTGGCATTGATTTAGTAACTCACTTATGTAAGCTCGTGACTCTTCTGTGCAGTTTCCTGCATAGTCCCAAGATGGGTGCTGTAACTCTAGGCGTCACAGCCTCATTAGCTGCTAAAACAAGTAGAGGTGGACCCATACCCAGCAAGTTGGTTGCTGTTAATTTAGAAAGTGAACTTTTCCCTTCTGTCTTAGTAGACTGCCATTTCAGCAGAACCAAGCCACCCTTGGAGCAAAGGAATCCAGAAAGAGAATTTGGAAAGACCCTTTCCATCCTCTATTGTACAAGATGCCAGGAGAGAATAGGGTTTGGAAATGACTTGGAGTTAGTCTAGGTATGCAGGCTACAGTAATTGATCACTACAAGGAGTATAGTTTAGTTTAGGGTTTTTTTGTTTGTCCGTTTCTTGTTTTTTTTATTTTTTATTTTTTTGTCAATTTAGTGGCCTTCAACATTGCCAACAAATGGTGACAAATTTGCATCACATTGAATCTTATTATAATGTCTTTCAAATATTTTGAAGACAGATTCCTAGGCCAGGTGGGCACTATAATGGCATGTGCAGTCAAGATTTGGATGCCTGAGGGAGCAAGCCAAAAACACCACACGATCACACATTAATCCCCAAACAAACCTCATTCCTGATGGAGTAGTCAGTATTTGATAGAACCATAATAAGAATGCTAAACAAAAATGCTAAGTGATTCAACCACAAAGGGCTCACATCTAAAAGGAAGAAAATCACACAAAGTGAGGATGGACACAAGTGTACAAAAATAGGGCATTTAGAAATAACATTTGATGACTCTGCCTTGTAGTTTGCCTTTGTCCAGAAGGAAGAAGACAGACTAAATTCTGTTTTAAGGTCCTTTAATGTTAAATACTCCAGCTAGAAATATTGATCGCCAGAAACTTTTTCAGGGAGTTTAACACCTCCAGCGAGTTGTCATGGCTGATTAGGTAAATGCTTCTTGGGCTATGAAGGGTTTTGAATTAACACTTCTCTCTAATAATCACAAAGGCTAGTGGTTGATTTCAAAGCAACCCTTATACTGTATTTGGGTCATCTTAAGTACCTACTCAGAAGTCCTAAAATATCCCACATAGATAGGCTCTATGGTCTGTTAAACAATATCTGTGGAAGGAAATTCTATATCCTTAACTATAAAAAAAAAATAGTTCTTATTTCCATTGAACTATGCTTCTGTTAATATTGATGGAGTCTGTAGAACTTTGAAGTAAAACAATTTTTTTTCTTTTGGTACTGGGGATGGAACCCAGGGGTATTCTACCTCTGAGCTATACTTTCAGCCCTTTTTATTATTTGTTTTTGAAATAGGGTCTCACTAGGTTTCTTAGGCTGGCTACCACAAACCTGTGATCCTCCTGTCTCCGCCTCCCAAGTACTGGGATTACAAGCATGCACAACCACGCGTGACTAGAGTAAAACAAATTTAAGAAGAGGCAACACACTTATCCAACTTTGAAGTGAAGAATCAAGTTTTAATGAAATTATGTCTAAGTTTAATAGAGGTTTAATCTAACATTTTCTATCTTTAATTTTGTATCAGTATGAAATAGAGAAAACTGAAAAGAAAGAAGAAAACAGTACATTATACAGTTTCTGGAAACAGCCACGCTGTAAAAAAAAAAAAAGCCATAGACAACACACTTCCTGGGGCGTTAACAATGTACTGTGTCAAGGCAAGTGTTCATGAGGAGCCAAACTGATTAATTTCACCAATGGTCATGAGCCACAACACAGCCTGAAGACATGACAGATTGACCGTAAGAGAAAACTATTCTTTTTCCTCTGTGGCCTATATTGTAACTGTTGAAATCATAGCTGGGAAGAAGTAAGCTCAATCATGCAGTTAAGGTGTTATTTTGAGCCAGTTGGTCAATAATTTTCTCAGTGAAATAAAATTTTAGAAAGCAATCCACAGAAGTGAAGGGTTGCCCATCACAGAAAGAGTCCTTCCCAGATTAAGAAACTAAGAAAGATGTTGATTCTTAAAATTATTGAGGCAAGATTACCACTTGCATTCTCAACTTCAAACAAAATTCTTTGAAAAAAAGCTTAAAATAAACTCAGTCTCTTCTTATAAATATTCTCAGAAAGTACTAAAACACTTGCCACGATCATATTTCTTTTTCAACAGTAGAAAAACTAACATCCTCTGCAAAGATGTGACATGAGTGATATCACCAAGGTAATCAATCTGCTTTATCAGAGTAACACACTCTTGTAATTCTATTTACTGGGAAAAATATGATAGAATTTCATTAAAAAAAAAAAAGAAAGTAAGTTTAAAATGGAGGCCTGAATAGGAGAGAGGGTGGGGAGAGTAGAGAGTAAGGACATGGAGAAGACCCTTCTGGCTCAATTTTACCTACAGTTATTACTATTCTTCCAGTTTACTGGTAGCAATTTACTGTGGGTTCTAATATAAACTCACTTGCTTTTTTTTTAATGTTTAGAGTATTTTAAAAAATGAGTTTCTGATATAAATGAATGAAGGCCATGAATGGAACTTGGTATAAGGTTTTCTGTCTGTGACATCTCTCACACTTTGACTTCCTCCTTAATGCACCATGACATTTGAAGATAGGGTACTGAGTCTCAGGAAACATGGCTCTACAGAAAAGCTTCATTTCTTTCTCAAGGTATACATACTGTCCTGATAAAACATTTTCATTCAGTCTCCCCTTATGTAGTGCCAGGACTTTGGAGACCTCCCCCATGCATCTAATTGAAACTATTATCTTGTGTTGAATGTCAAATTTCATATCTATGCTGAATAGTTTTTAAATCCAAGATTTTAATTTTTTCAGATTGCAAAACTCTAGACACTTTTGTCAAAACTGAATTTTTTTTGTAGGGGGGAGAATATAAGTATTCACTTTGCTTTGCTAAGTCACAAAATATAAACCAAATTCACCTTTTTGGCAATCCATCATTGATTTGAAATTTAGAAATTATTCTTGTCTTTTGCCTCATCTTTGTCTTTTCTCCCCAATAGAATGTAAGCCCTTTAAGAAGTAAAAACATATTTCACCTATTTATTCAAAAGTATCAAATAGTCTCTGAAAGATACCTAGTAATACACAATTTTTTAATGAAAAAGTTATACGAACTTGAAAAAAAAAAGGGAATGGGGAAGACAAATGGAGAAGGGAGAGGCCAAGTCTCAAACAAATATATTACTGAGTAAAGCATTTATAGGCACCAGACAAAAGTTTATATTAGGAATCTCATGTACAACAAACACACTAAAGTCAATATATCTTTCCTGTTCTCTCCACAAGTCATTTTTATTATATTCCATCTATAATGACATCGTCAATGGCTTTTGTCTCTATTAGTTGACACTAATCTCAATTTGACTGAACTATTGCTTTCCCCAGAGCCTGAATGTGTTAGTAGCTTATACATCCTCTCCACAGAAGAATGGAAATACACCTATTACTAAAATTGGCTTATTTATTTTAATTGCCTACAGTGAAAACGTACAGAGTTACAGCTACAATGAGAAAATTATAACTGCAAATTTACTTTCCGTAAGTTTCCATTCCTTAAATTATCTTGTTTTGAAAGTGGCCCAAATGACAAGCATTATGATTCTATCCTATTTATTCTGAGAAATAAGAGCTCCATTAGAATTAAAGAAAAATGTCTTTTCTAAACCTTCATAAAAATAAGGTATATATATTTTAAAATATTTCAACTTATTTAGTAAGTTCCTAGATATTTTTCTGAGCAAATATCCACATCATATTAAAATCCCACTTCTTTTCAAATTACATGTATATAATATAAAACATATATAAATAAAATATAATATATAGAAAATATAAAATTAAATATCTGAAATTACATTAGTTTCAATAGTTGCACCAGGTCTCTATTTCTTTACTGTGTGTGAATGTGTGTGTCACTCAGAATAGAACTCAGAGGCTTTTTACCTCTGAGCTACACTCCCACCCCTTTTTATTTTTATCTTGAAACAAGTTCTTACTAAGTTGCAGAAGCTGGCCATGAACTTGTGATCCTCCTGTCTCAGCCTCCCAAGTACTGGGATTACAAGCATGCACCACCACACTCAGCTATACCAGGTCTTTTATAACAAGTGACTGGCTATGCTATCTCAACATCCTGCCTTTATTCCATATGTCATTTCTCATTGTATAATTGTAGAGAAGAGATTGTAGAAGATATATAATCTAGCACAAATATACCCTCAAGTATGTATGACCAGCAGGTTGCCATTTTATTAATATCTAACATGAATTATTTTATTGTGATTGTGATCTACTATCTTACAAAAGATACAGCAGAAAAAAACAAAAGCCCAATTAAGTAAGACATCAGTTTAGGGTGCATCTGGATTAATTGGTAAATATGAGAAATTAGAGATTAATTTTGCATTTAAAAGAAGAAATATTGAATTTGAGTCTCATATCCAATGAAAGTAAACTTCATCTTGAGTCCAACAGAATATCTTAAACATTATGAAATCTGCTTTTGGGGTTCAGGTAACTCATCTATTATCTCCCTCTTTTCTTACTCATTACTCTTTTTCATTGATTGAGCAAAAACGTCATACCTGGCTCCCTTTTAATCTCTGCCGTTGTGCTCAGGGACTTCAATTCCAATGTGATTGACCTAGTTAATAGTCCAGTCTCCCAGTTCTTTGTCCTTCTCAGTTCCATTTACTACTCACTTCCACTCTACTTCAGGCATCCAAGTCTTGGGTTGTATATCATCTAAAACTGCCTGTTTTTGAAATCTTAAACTCCAATGGCAAATTCATACAGCCACACTGACTATATCTCCAGTTTCTGTACACCCACTCCACGATCCCAATTCATTCTCACTCTATTTATCTTCCCATTTTCCTATGGTTAACCTAAGTATCATTTTATATGCACCCTTTCCAAATCCTTTCATTCCCATTCTCCCTGTCCATTCATAACAAACACCAAGCAAAACATCTGGCCTGGATCAATTTAGCTGCCTATTCATCCTTCTTCTATGCCTAGACTGATGAGGTCTACTAGAGAAAAGATGCAATACACCCTTATGATGATGGATGATATGAAAAATTCATGAAAATGGATTATAGCTTCCAGAATAAGAGTAGAAGCTTATTTTCTGCTTTAATATTTTTAACAAGTAGCCTTTACTCCTACTTCCTAGAAAAAGGTCGTCATTTGCCACCTCCCATGCTAAATTACTCATAAGAAGTCAATCTTTCCTTATTCATTTTTGTCCCAGTAGAAGAGCTCCATTTATATCCCATGTTTGTCCATTCACCATGTCCTCAGGTGCTTCCTCCTATAAATTAATATTCTTGTTAATTCCTATTTCTTTAACTTCTTCTCTGCTGGCTTTCCTTATTTCTGTCTATTTCAAGTCTCATCCATCTAATAATAAAATGGAGGAAAGTCTCTATTAATTCATGTCCCATCTGAATACCACATTGTTTTTCAAGTTATGCTGGTAGAAAGAATAGTCAGCACTTGCTGTTTCTTTTCCTCGTTGTACATCTACTCATCGACACAAAGTAATCCGCCTTCTAGCTCCACCTTATGCAACTAGCTCTGTTTTTGACTAGATAGATGTTGACTCTAAATCTTAAAAATCAAATTGAAATCAAATTGAATCTTTAAATCAGCATTTTCTTCAGCCCTTCTGAAACACATGGGTTATTGCATCCCTTTTTAATGTCTTTATATAACTCCCCTTTACCTCCTTCAGGCCTTTGCTAAACTACAACATTCTCACCGAGACTTACCTACCCAGGCTACCTAATATAAAACTGCAACACATACCTCTGTACTTTTGGTGTTTCTTACACTGTTTTATCATATTTTATTATACATATGTATCACCTTTTAACAAAATATAAAATTTCTTTATTATATTTTTTCTGTTTCCCTCTAGTAGCATATAGGCTATCTGTGGTTTTTAACGACTTATCTCAGCATCTTGCATAAAGTAATAGCTCAAGAAACATTTGTCAAGCTGTGTGGTGGCACACATTTGTAATCCCAGTACTTGGGAGGCTGAGACAGAAGGATCACAGGTTCAAGTCCAGCCTCAGCAACTTAGTGAGGCCCTCCACAGCTTAGTGAGACACTGTTTCAAAATAAAAAATAAAATAGGGCTGAGGTATAGCTCAGAGGTAGAAGACCCATGAGTCCAAACCCTAGTACCACAAAAAATGAAGAAAAAAGGAAGTAAGGAGTGAAGGAAGAAAGGAAGGGAAGAAAGGGAAGGAAGGGAAGGAAGGAAGGAAGGAAGGAAGGAAGGAAGGAAGGAAGGAAGGAAAGAAATTTTATCGAGAGAATCAATCTGTTGGTCTCTCTTGGCTTTCCTTCTGACTCTTGGACTTTTCTTTCTTAGTATTCCTTTGCAGCCTCCTCACACATCCCTTATTTTTTAGTCTTCCTCAAGTTTCCCTCTGTACACTCTGTATATTCTCCCTGAGATATCTCAGCCACTGTCATGGTTTAAACTAGCTCCTTCATGTAACTGCTGAAATCTCTGAATTTCCATTCCAAATATTTCTCCTGAATTCTAAACTCATAGTCTAACTTCTTCCTTAACATCCATATTTGGAGGTCCCACAGAGAAAACAAACATAACATATCTAAACTCTTCCAATGAGCTTGTCTTCCAACCTACCATTGTCATTCACTCACATGGCTATAGCCTAGACCTATATCTCTATGTCTTCTGTAAGGTACAGTTTCTAAGTTAAGTACAATATTTTACCTAACACCTCCTGTTAGGAGTGAAAATGATTCTGTGGATGTGAAAATGAATTTATGGTTATATAATCAAGAATCTTTCAAATTATAATATTGTGAAAGTGAGATATTCATGAGTAGATCAAGGAAACCTTTGTTTTCAGGCTTCAGTGATACTTTTTCTGTAACTTTGGATAATCAATGGGTAATTAATGACTTGATCTACTGGGTTTTCTGTAATATATATAGAGAGACAGAATTAAACATCATTATCCTCTGTCATTTGCACCAATAAATGAAAACCATCAACTAACAACCATTACTTAATAAATGTAAACAAGATCACATTTCTAAAAAATACATACAATCAGAACTATGCAGTGCTAACTCCAAATGCGAGAGAAAATATCAAATAACCAAAATATGCAACCTTCTAAATAAATTTTAAATAAATATTACACATACAGTATGGCATGGTAGACAGAACACAAAAGTTAAAAACCAACAACCAAAGTTAAACTTTTATTTCTCCCACTTATTAACTTGTCTCGAGTAAGTTAATAATAGCAGACATAAATTGAGTACTTAACAACTTACATTCTTACTCTCTTAAGAGTTTTACATTTGGCAATTCTCTCATCAACCTTATAAAATGAGCACTCTACTGTGTTCCATGGTTTCCAGTTGAAGACAGTAAGAAGCAGAGATGTAGAGACATTTACTCAGGATCACATTTTGTAGCTGACACAGGCATGTCCCAAACACAGGCTGTTTGACTCCAAAGCCCATGTGTTAAATGTCACATTGTGTTTTGAGGCTTTGCTATTTATAAGCAGAAGTTTCATCTCTAAAAGGTTTAATGAAAATATCAAATGTAAGATAAAGAATCATTAATCAGCCAGGCGTGGTGGCGCACGCTTGTAATCCCAGCATTTGGGAGGCTGAGACCGGAGGATCCGGGTTCGCGGCCAGCCTCAGCTACCTAGTGAGGCACTTCGCAACTTAGTGAGACTTGATTTCAAAATAAAGAATAAAAAATAGGGCTGGGGGTATAGCTCGGAGGTAGAATGCCCCTGAGTTCAATCCCCAGTACCGCAAGAAAAAAAAAAAAAAAAAAGAATCATTAATCTAGTAAGTTGACTCCCTAAATTGGGTGGAGGAGAGGTCTTAATTTAAGATTTGGACTGCATCACTTCCTAAATGGATTAAAGAAGATATTTACTTGATGTAATGAATGATCTAAATTGAATTTCATCTTTCAGTTTTAAGAATTACTCTGTAGATACTTTGAAGATAACATTAAAAGTCCACTGAAATTCAGGGGAGACCTGTTAGGCTGACTGACAAATATTTTCCGTAGTAGTTCACTGTAGGAAAATACACTACAATTTGTAAGTCGTCTGTATTCTTTATCAATGGGTCAATCTTCATATATCATACTTAAAAGAAAACATAATTTGCTTTCTATTTAAAAATGAAATTTTAGAAAAGTCAGATTTTAATGACACTTACCAAAGACATTTAGTCCCATAAGAAAAAACTCTGAAGTTTGAATTCATTATCATATGGATTATAGTTACATTCTCTCACTTATTCATGTATACATTCAACAAACTTTATTGATCAGTTACTATGCAGGACACTACATGACATATTTCAGGTACAATTATGAGACAGACATTATTACTGTTCTCACATGGTTTACTGTTCAATAGGGAGAATTTTTTGGTAAAACATATTACAATACATTATAAAAGAAATGTTGCGTTCTATCAGAGGACATGGAGGAAGCAGCCAACTTCTCTTTTGTTTCATTTTTTTTCATCACTGTGACCAAAATACCTGACAAGAACAACTTAAAGGATGAAAAGTTTATTTGGCTCATGATTTCAGAGGTTTTATCCATAGGCTTCAAGGCAAAAACCACGGGGTGACAAGGCATGAAGGAGGAATGCCACTCAACCCACGGCAGCCAGAAACAGAGAGAGAGAAAGAGAAAAAGTGGCCCAGGATGATATAGTCCTCAAGGCCACACCTCCAGTGACCCATTGTCTCCAGCCAGGCCCCACCTCTGAAACTTGCTGCATTGCCAACACATGAGGTTTGGGGGGATATTCTAAATTCAAACCAGGACAGCATCTGAGATATGTCTCAAGTAACACATGT
This sequence comes from Graphiurus murinus, assembly GCA_004027655.1. NCBI lineage: Eukaryota > Metazoa > Chordata > Mammalia > Rodentia > Gliridae > Graphiurus > Graphiurus murinus. The sequence continues at coordinate 27,280 of PVLC010001827.1, read as the reverse complement.
TTAAATGGTCATGATAATATATATTTTATCAAATAAAAGATACACAATTTTTTTTGTGTGTGTGTGGTACTGGGGATTGAACTCAGGGGCATTCTACCTCCAAGCTATACCCCAAGCCCTATTTTTTATTCTTTATTTTGAAACCGAGTCTCACTAAGTTGTGGAGGGCCTCACTAGGTAGCTGAGGCTGGCTGCGAACCCGGATCCTCCGGTCTCAGCCTCCCGAATGCTGGGATTACAAGCGTGCGCCACCACGCCTGGCTTAAGATACACAATTTTTAATGGTTTTGTGATTTGCAAACTTGATTTAAGATATCAACTAATTCCAAGAGCTACCTAAATAAAGAACTTCTCTAGCTCATTGTCCTTTACTATAATGGTTTCAAACACAATTCATTGCATTATTATAAACAGCTGTTTGGAAAATACTGTTGGGTCATTTTGGCAATTTTAAAATATTTGCTGGGGCAAAAAATGGAATGATCTTTCTTTTTTGAAACAAGAATGGAACTTGACTTTAGATGTGTCAAACCCTAGCTCAACTAGGAACTCTAACAGTCCTATACTCTTTGTATATCTATTTCCCATTCTATAAGATCCAACAAATACTAATCATAAGCATAATATGTGTGCATAAATGGTTAATAGAACCTTTTTCCTTTCTCCTTTAGAATTTGATGTGCAATTCACTGTTGAGATCCATTCTCAGCCAGGCAAGGTGGCGCACGCTTGTATTCCCAGCATTTGGGAGGCTGAGACTAGAGGATTCGGGTTCGCAGCCAGCCTCAGCTACCTAGTGAGGCCCTCCACAACTTAGTGAGACCCTGTTTCTAAATAAAGAATAAAAAATAGGGCTTGGGGTATAGCTCAGAGGTGGAATGCCCCTGAGTTCAATCTCTAGTACTGCAAAAAAAAAAAAAATAGATCCATTCTCTTGGCAACCTGACATAGGAGGTATTGTCAACTATGTTACTAGGTAGCATTGCTTATAGTAAAATGAACTGTTTGTTTAATTAGATCTGAAGTGAGATAAACTATAGATAAATTATAAATACCTAATGAGAATGCTGTAGCGTTAGACTCTTATAACTGGGCATACCTTTTGAAATGGCAGTGGGTGGATGTGCCTATGGATGTATTACAAGAGGTATTTCTTCCATGATATATGAGGCTTTTAAGCCAAAGGAACTTTCATATCTGTTCCATACAGGAATCATTCTTTCATACCTAAGATGTCACCTGAGAAATCAAATAGTCCCATGGCAGAGATATACCTAATACTCTCTTGATAGTCAACTGGGGTTCTTGTCCCATGTCCTCCTAAGTAAATTTGATGTTACATGTGACTTATGGTAATCTTGTGAGTCTTATTATTTAAAAGAACCCCCAAAGACTCCTCCAGCCCTACCATCATGGTTTAAAGTATAGAAATAGTAGATAATAAAATAGTGCCTAATTAATAAACACCAAGAAGTTGGTGCATTGTTTGTTCTTTTTAAAACATCTCATGACTGGGCTCCTACCTTGTATTATATCTAGTACAATAATCATATGCCTAGCATGTAGTAGAAACTGAAGAATGCTTTGTTGAACAAATGAATAAGTTAACAATTCAATGAATGAATGATTCTCACCAATCCTGTTCAGTGGATAAAGGAAGTTTGAGCTTCAGCTCTCATCTCATTTGATCCTAACCTAGCTTTTCAGTTGCCCCTGCTCTTTCCTCTTCTTGGTTTGGAGTCAAGTTGTTGATTTTCTGTCTCACATCTGATGCTAACCCCCACTTGCAAATCCAGATTGCCTTTCCAGCTGTCCCATTCTGCACTGTGTCTGGAAGGCTAGCCAGTGTGGAACTCATTAACAGAACACCTTGCCCTCCAGATTCTGGTTGAACCAATAAGGAGCACCATAGGAAATAGAGAGTAGAGGATTGGTATTTTTATTCTTCTAGCTTCTTCCCTGTGTGGTGCATCTGAGTAGCTGCAAAGATCACAGTTTATAAAACAGCCTTCCCGCACCATCAGCTCCAGGTTTCAAGAACCATTCTCCTCTCTCCCATTTAGGTTAATGAGTAGTAATAGTTTCCCGTTGTAACTTTCCCTAGGGAGATCACATTGTCGCTTGTTATTTCCTTATATCCTATTCATATGTTTAAGTCAATCCTTTTAGTAAATATTCCTCAAATTACCAAATTTGAGTGTACTGTTGCTTGAAGAGCCCTCACTGAAGCACCTTCTGCTAGTTTTCAAACCTCTTATAATACATTTTCTTGCCCTTCATAAGTCTGCTTGGTTCAACTATCAGCCATGTGTCAACCTCAGTGCTCTTACTTTTCTAAATTTGATCCAGGCTAGCTGGAGTCATCTCTAACCTTGGATGTTTTCTTACCTCACCCCTAAAACCTGCTATACTTTCCCCAGTCCAATCTAACTGCCCATTCCCTTAGGTTACTTATGTTCTGGCATGACAAATAGGGATTCATTTTTGTTTTGAAGACATAGCTGAATATAGTTGAAGAGCAAAGACTTTCAGTCTAGCTAGAGGATGGTTTGAATTTTAATTTTAGCACTTCACTGATGCCTGAGCAAGTCACTAACAGAGCTTTTGTTGCTTCTACAAGTAAAAAATAACATGTCCTATCCTGATAGTTTAATAAGCACTAAAGATGATGTGCATTGATATTTGGAATAAAATACATGCTAAAATATGGTGTTAGATTATATTATTATTTATAACACAGCTGTAAGGTTATACAACACATTCTAACCAACATATCACTTCTTAAGGTCCATTCGGCTATTTAGAATGGTATTCCAATTCTTTTAGCTGCAAAACATCCCTACTGCTCATTTCTCTCATAGGAAGCACAATATAAAATGATAACAATTATTGATTATGATTATTGCTTAAAGAGAAAGCAAATATTGTATGGCTTCTATTTCTTTCTTATATAAACAACAGAACAGTTATATATTCAGTGCTTTGACGTCTTACTTGGAATAAAATGTGTTTTAATTTTGAAATCTGAAGATAACAAGAAAATGCCACACTGATTCCATTCCATCCCCATCAGTGTAGCACATTGTGACAGACTTCAACATGTATAATTTCCCTTTAACATTAAAGCTATTTTTTGTGAAGTTACCAAGATATTTGCCACAGTTGCCAGTACAAATTAAGAATCTAGTCTTTCAAAGCACAAACATTCACAGAGGGGAAAAAAACCTTTCTGAGGCAAAAGAGTTTCACACCACAAAGAACAAACAGAGATGTGATACTTCTGTTTAGCTTCTCAGCATGCATTTTAAAAAAGCTTTAAATAGCCCTCCCTACTGAATCAGTCTTACAGTCAAAGTTATGATTTTAAGGCTGCCAGAAAGGACTTTTAAAATCCTTCCTTCCTTGTTTCCTTCCTTCCTTGTTTCCTTCCTTCCTTCCTTCCTTCCTTCTTTTGTCCCACAATGAATGATATGTAAGCTCCTCTGGTAATAAGCCTGTTATCTCATTGTTACAAATAACTTTAAAATGCATAATGTTATTAAACTTAAATTTATAGGTAGGGTTTGTTTGTTTGTTTGTTTGTTTTTTTCCCTGTTTTTAACGATTACACCAGCAAGGAACTGAATAGTCAAAAATGGAGGAAAGTAGGAACCCTGAAGACAAATATAATCTAATTCATCTTTGTGCTCAGGATGGCCTTGTACCCATTTCATCAAGATTTGAATATAATTCATTAATATGCTTATTTCTACTGGTATGTGTTCCATTCTCTTGTTTTTTTATGGAATTTATATGAAGACTCTAAGTGTGTTCAGAAACACTTCTTTGCTTAATAGGCTTTAAAAAATACTGCTGTGAAATATATGGATCCAATGTCACCACTAGACACCAAGGTGGCCTGCCAGGCACGGAGCTGGTGACTGACCTCGCTGGCATCCTGTTTTATCACTTGAAATCCATTGGCTTCATTGGCAGAGAAAGGAAGGGATTTCTTATTTCATTTTGTTTTGTATTTGGCACATGGGCATTGAAGGAGAATAGATAAAGAATATATCTAAAAATAGAAGACTGTTTAAGATACCATTCAATCCCTTAGGATATAGTGTTATGGGGGGGGTTGGTGGGTTAGCATAAGTGAGGCCATTTTGTAAGAGCAGCTATGTAATGTTCTAGGTGGAAAAGTACCACCCCACCTGTAAATGACTAAGCCGGTAAACAAAGGACTAGCTAGGTCAACAATGCCCCTCTTGATCTCCTGCCCAAGCCTGTATCCTAGAATCGTTTGTTTCAAATCTCTGAACCGCAAAAGGGGACTTTCCACTGTGCACTAGCCAATCAATGTAAAGATCACGAATCCACCCCCCTTTTGTGTATATAATGTTAATGATCACTAGTTTCGGGGTCTCTGCCGGTCCCACTGTTGTTTGGGGCATG